>JANHGN010017220.1:0-37188 GCA_024605025.1 Megaceryle maxima
ACGGCTTGGCTTGGCTCGGCATGTCCTCTTTCAGTTCCTTGCTTGGAGCATCCAAGGAGGACTCTGTCCATTCTGCCTTCGATCCCAATCTGTGTGTTCCTGAGTCCGGTGCCAGAATCCAGCTCCTGAACACAGCTCCTGTCTGCTGCAGGGCCCAGTCTGGGACCCCCTGGTGCCTGCTCCACAGCACAGTGGTGACGGTGATGGAATTGCTATCAGGGGGGTTGGGTTCAATACTGGTTTTGTCTATATTTGTAACTATTCTAGTTTTATTATTATTTTCATTTTCATTAAAGCTGCTCTCGTTTCCTTTTCTAATTGCTAAGTCTCTCTCCCTTATTTCCTTTCTCTTCCCCTTTGGGGAGGGAGGGGGCTTAACAGGAGTATCTGTTATTGGTCTAAGGGGCTGCCCTGACCCTAAACCATGACACAGAGGTATTAGTCATAAAAGAGCAAGCAAAGTATGTTGCTGAAAGCATCTTTTATAGAACGAAACGGGATGAATTCCCTTTCTTTTCACAGAAAGCAAAGCTCCCTAAAATAAGTACAGCAACAAATAAAAAATGAAAATTAATTTATTCTTGTTGCAGGAAAAGGGATGACTACCCACAGTCATGTTTTTCCGACAGATCCAAATCTTGACACTGTGAGTACTTATTTTTGCAACTGAAGTCACCTTTCTTGAACTTAACACTTCTTCTAAGATAATTCTGTGTTTCTTCTGGCAAGCAAAATCTTCATGAGGAAGAAAAAAATAGCACCAAGGAAAAGCAAGTGCTCAGACAATATCTGCTGATTAAAGTTTTGATTAATGCTGCTTTTTTTGGATAGTAAATTTGCAGGAAATGAAATTCAAATGTGTGTGATGGAAATTTCTAAAGCTAATTGTGGATAAAAAAAGAGTGAGTGCCACCTGCTGGGCTGGGAACTGTGTTAAAGCTGCTTTTTTTCCTCATTTAAATGAAGTGCAAGATAATGTTGTTTGGTATTTTTAGGAGCTGAACTTTGAAGAAATTATTTTCTTGCAAAAAACTTCTGTAACGTAAACTAAATCTTTTGAAAAGAAATATTTATCTCCTTGGTAAGATTTGGAAGTATCACACTTCATTGAATAGTAAATCTTTCACTGTTTTTTTTAAATAGCTGTTATCAAGTCTGTATTTTCCCATGTTTTGTATGTAAAGGGAAAAAAGTAGTTACAAATTGGAATAACACTGAGAAATTATTCATTATTGAAATAGTCATTATTTAGGTGTGTGGGGTTTATTAAAAGAAGGGTAAATCAGTGATAGGCCTGCTCCATAAAATTATCATGCACAAAATAATTTTAAGGCTCTGTTACCTCAGACTGAAAGGGGTAGTTTGTGTTAAAATTCAGTTTGGCAAATTAGTTATTGTCGATATATTGTAATGTATAAATAATGTTGCTATTATTGCTCTAAAAGTCAAAGGAAAACTTGCTAAAAATCTGTAGTCGGAGTAGTTTTATTCGGTCTGATTTCATTGGTTGGTTAGAAGTATGGAAGCTGAGTTAAGCACAGAACAGCAGTTCTCTGGTCTCATAAAGAAAATGAATTATTAATGAAAACCCAGCTACTGAGTTTTTACAATATACAGATACTTTTAATGTGAACATGCAGATAAAGCCTTACAATACAATTACTTAATGGGTAATAACACCTACTTGCCTTCTTGGATTTGAAAACAAACAAAAAACTGTATAAACAAGCCCCACAAACCCCTCCCACAGAACAAAACACAAACAAAAAAAGGCAGACTCCTCACAAGCAGTTACTAGGGTCACTTATTAGAATCCATGGTACTTTAATTCATGTATCCTCTTACAAGGAATCTGGGGATGTTTTAAGTGAAATATTTACATCACAAAGAAGTGAAAATCATAGAACAGCAGGATCTCTTCCAAAGTTAAGTATCACTTGAAACATGAAATTCTCTATTTAGAAAAGATTGTCAGACTTAAATAAGGTCTTTCTAAACCATTTTAAAACACCAAAAGTGGGAAGAGGACTGGATCTGTTACTATCATAGAATGTTTTGGGTTGGAAGGGACCTTAAAGATTATCTAGTTCCAACCCCTTTGCCATGGGCAGGGATGCCTCCCACTAGACCAGCTTGCTCAGAGCCTCATCCAGCCTGGTCTTATAGGTAAGCACTGGGTTTTGTCACTCAGGTCAAAGCTGAAAGCAAGGTTTTTGTTGTTCTTGTTGGTTTTTAGCAACTCAGGTAGGAAGCCAGAATGTGGATGTCTGTAGCTATGTTACCAGTGTGACTGCATATTATGGGGGAACAAAAAAAAAAAAACAGGGGGTGTCTTCTTTAACTTTACCTCTCTCTGGAATGGAATTTGCCTGCTGCTTGACCGAGCCTAAAGTCCATGCAAATATCCTTTCAAAGCTGATTAAAACAAGGAACATCAACATATGCTTATCTGATAACCATGACCTCAAATACTTGCTATCCCTTCCCAATCCGAGAGCACTGGCAGGATTTCTACTCTAATTTTGCCTCTGTTTATTAAAGCCTATGTAGGCATTGTACTTCTACTGTATTGCACTCTGCTTCATTGCCTAAAAGGCTTTCTTGCCTTAAATTATGTCCCATGTAAAACCATTTATAAGGAGCTGTACCTATAGAATCCTGTAAACATCAGGAAGGCTTTCATTCTTTTAATCAAAAAGATTTTCTTTCAGTTCTATGATTGTATTCTCATCTTTGATGCATTTTTCAAGCAGTAGGGAGGATGATAAGGAGAAACAACTTGCTACAGCAGAGCCAATATCACCTTAATAGGTGTAGGTAAAAATAAACAGTGGAAAAGGAGGAGAAAAAGTAACTATACCTGCTTAAGGAATCTGTCAGAGGCATGGCTGTGCTTAGCCAGTACATTTGGCAAAGCAGGATTTTCATATTCGAACTGAGGATTGTATGTGAAGTCTGACTTGAAGAATTTCATCTTCTCTTTCTCCACATTGGAAGGTTTGATTGCAGTCAGCAAACAGAGTTTTTGGCCAGAGACTTCTCCTTCTTTTCCATTGCTTTTTGAAGACTGGAATTGCTTTGGCTTTGTTAGATTAAAATGCCTCTTAGTTCTACTTTTGGGTGGCGGTGACAGTCCCATGTCACTCCCTTCAACCGAAATACTGCTTGTAAACTTCATACTGGTAGACACTGGCCCAGTGATGATGATGGAGGGCTGTCTGCTTGGGTAGTACCATCCGCTGCTGAGCAAGGGTTGTGGGACTTTGATTTTGTGGTGCTCATTGCTTTGCAAGGTGGTAGAACATTTGGTGTTTTTTCTGTGTTTCTTGTGATGAGCAGACGACTGCTTTTGAGCATGGTGTTTCTTCTCCTCTTTGCTCTGCAGAAGGACATTGTAGCTACTGGTTCCTGTTGTGAAAATGTCCTTAAGGATCCCAGAAGGTGGGTGCTGGAGGCTGTTTTCATTATTAATGTTCAGCTTATGTTCTTCTGGACTCAGGACTGATTTCTTAGAAAACTCTGTCTTAGGCCAGTGAAGTTTTTCTGCATTGAGGGGTGAAAGGGGAAAAAAAAAAAAAAAAGCTGAGGACAAATTTGATTGTTTCACACCACAATACTAATCGTAAGGACTCGGAACTGAAACATAAATAAACCACACAGAACTTGTCTTAACTGGAGTCACATCAAATCACATCACAACATCTTGACTTCTAAAAATATGGGAAAATTGTGTCTATCACTTTTGAACAATGAGACTGGGACTTTTAAGATCCAGCTAAACAAGTATTTTATGTTTGTGTCTCCACGCATGAGTGTGCTGTTTGTAACTAATAACTTGTTTAAAACAAGACTCTCTGCAGGACTTTATGAATGTTTGCTGTTACAGTAACAAATTTTTAGTTTTGAGCAAAATCTGATTGACCTTTATCATGCAAGGAAGGGTTTCTGTATGGTTAACAATTAACTTAAAAAATAGGAAGTGTATAGGTGCGTGCACGTGAGCAGTACTGACAGTGAAGACCAACAGGGATCTGTGCTGTGATACAAACAGCCTGGTGTAGTCTTATCTGAAAAACTTGATTCACAGAATTTACTTTCAGAAAGGATGAAAATGTCAGAATGGGACAGCCACTGTGAACAATTCACACCACCTTACAAATAGTAATGCAAGTTTAAAAGACTTCCATCTATCCTTAATACAGATAGTAAAGCTATATTTAAAGAGGAGCGAGATCAGCAAGTTACGAAGACACCCAAGAATCCTTAAGACAACACTGTCATTTCATCTATTCAAAGCTGTTCTACAATAACAACTGGCTTTAAGAAAACACTTGAGAAGGAATGTTGTACATTAAACTGAATGCAAGAAGCAACTCAGCTTCCTTTAATGCATAAAACCTCCCTTCTTTCTCTGACCCCTGACATAGCCTTCAGGGGAAACAGGTGCCTGGTGCAAAGCAGCTGCACCAGCAAGTAATTGGGTATTAAAATTGTGTTTAATATTTGTGCTGGCTTCTTAGAGAGAAGTGACCTCTCTTCAGTGATTCTAACCATCTCATCCTCTTGCCAACCGGTTCATCCTAAAACATTAAGTGAGCTGCAGGTAAGAGCACAAATAAATCCTGCCACAGAGAAATGCTTCTTACTTCTGCATCTAAAATGAAAGGAATCCCAGAGCAGGAGATATTGTCTGGAGCTTGATTAAAGCCCACAAAAGGGATTCAGACTGCTGTTATACATAGCTGAGCTGTAATTACTTTACATGCAGTAATTATAGTCTGAATGAAATATTAGGAAGAGATCATTAAATGCCTCTGGAAGGGGGGGGGGGGGGTGGGTTTGCGGGAATCAGTGGTGTTTTAATTTCAGGTTTATTTCCACAGGTAAAGTTAGGTTTTGCTCCCAATATAAGCACCATCACAATGTACCTCATGATGCTGGACCTCTGTCAGTTCCATGTCAGTCTGTGTTCTCTGATTGCCTGAAAATGCTGTTCTAAGAAGAGAAAAGACAAGGGGTCCTATTTGCATGAATATACAATGGGAGATACTCAGCCTGGGTGTTTCCTCCACTGGAAAGAGAGAGAGGCATTAGATTTTTCTCTTTCACTAAAGCCCGAGTTGGAAGTATCTTCCACAAACTCAGTTTTCTTTCACAGTAAGTTTGAAGATACTCTTCCTATGCTTGGTGCAGGAATGCGAGTTCCTCAGTGTTCCTGCTCAAATTCTGTCAGATCATCCTCATCACACACATGACAACCTGCCTACCTGTCTTATCTTCCTTTACCACGAGCTGTTGTGGTGAGGAACCACAGTTCCCATCACAAGGAAAAATATGCAGCCAGGATGCTGTGCAGTTGGCATTCATTTGGGTGTGCACCTATCTACAAACAACTGCTATAAAATGAGGCTTTTTTTTTTGACCACAGAATAAGGTAAGAGCTCGCACATTATTTCTTGACAAGTATATAAGGTTAACTTCAGGCCTGCACCAACTATTGCAGTATGAGAATCCTTATTTTTGAGAAGGATAAATGAAAATCAAAGTTTCCAGAATGTTTGAAGACAGAAATACTGTATTTCTGAGCATATGACGTTGCTTGTGTAGACAAAATTGAAGGTGGAAATTAAAGAGCTACTTCTTAAAATACAGAGGAGAATAATGATATGCAGCAGGAACACTTCATATTCTCTACTAATCAATTCTCAAAAGCTACAAAGAGCAGAGAAGCCTTAAATTGCCAATACACAGGAAATAATTTGAATTCATACCACATGTATATCAAAGAAGTGATAAAAATAAATAAATAAATAACCAACCCCCCCACAAACAAAGCCAACAAAACAGAAAACAAGTTCAAAGAAACAATTTGTCCATCCCATGAATAACCTGAGTGACAGCTGCTTGAGAACTTCAGGAGGTCTCTACTTTTTTTAGAGCAAGGCTAGCTGGGTGGAGAAAGATCTGCACCCACAAATAACCATCATTATTCACCTCATCCCACCTAGGAACAGGTATTTAAGAAGGTTCTTGGATAGTAGCTACCCCAGAGCCTAGAGGAAGATTCTTCTACAACACTCTCCAAAGTCTGGAAAAATTCTTACATTGGGCTTTTACTACATGTGTTATTAACATAATAAAACATTAGCTCAATACATTGATTTCTAAAGCATGGAAACCATTAATAAAACCTAGGTCCTGAATTTAACATAAAATTAACATTTTTTCAAATGAAGGACCTCTGACAAGATTAGGCAGTGTCTACCATGCCATGAGATTCTAAGAAAGTGACTGAGATGCAGTTTAGAACAATAATTGAATAATCTGAATTAACTCCACACATGTATCGAAGAAGTGATAATAGAAAAAAAAACCCAACCTAACCCAACAAAAACAAGCAACTAAAAAAACAACAACCAGAAACAGAATTCAAAGAAACAACTCAAAATTACCTTAAAAACAACACAAGTTCAAAATCTTCTGTTGATCCAATAACAAAAACTACTGTTTTCACTAAACTTTCAGAGCTAAGTAGCACAGTTGGCCAGTAATAAGTGCATTTATACCTAGATAATTTCTTAGTGTCACAAATGGTAGTGAACACGCACTGGCAGGTTTCATGTGCTCATGGCTGATATCAAAAATAGTTGTCCCCAATTCTGAGTTCTTTATATGTGCAGTCATGTAGCAAAGTGATTTTTCAGCTGCCAAAGTGTGCCTGTCCTTAATTTTCTTCCAGCTAACAAGAAATACTGTTTATTGTGTATCTGTGCTGGAAATCAAGAATCAATGCAGAGTTTTGTTAGGTAACACTACTGTTTTCACAGAAGTAATTTAACTGTTGTTCAAAACTTTTTGGATTGGTCCCGTGAACATCATTATTTTACAAAATAAATTAGAAAATATTTGAGACAATGTCAAAATCATGTTGCAAACCACCAAATTTTAAAATTCTTTCTCCGGTACCTTCTATTTAAACTGTAACAGCTGTCACTTTGTGTATCTATAAATCAGACAGCATCAACAAACTAAAAATACACTGTTTTCTAGGAAACTTGAATTACTACACTATATCCAAGAATTGCCAAGAATTAGCAACACCTGGTGATAGAAAACAAGGTCTAATATTCTGACTGTAAACCCAATTCACCACACAGACTCTGTTCTGAAAAGGTGCTTCAGTGTTTCAAAAAGTGTCAAAATACCAAAGTAGACAGTCAGAGAATGAATTATCAACCTATATTAATTACAGATTAAAAACTGGAAATCTCCACTAGCCAAACTCTGGATGCTGTAGGACAGATGGCAACAGATTATTTCTAAAAGGACTAAAAAAGGCAAATTTGAAATGTCTGTATTATGGCCTAACTCTATCCTGCATCTCACACTACATATCATATAGGTTTTATCTTCTGCACCTCATCCGCATGTGCTCTGATATGCACAATCTGGGATTTCCTGACTTTACATATTTAAGTTTTTGCAGCAGGTATCTGCTGGAATTGGCAGTACTGGACTTAAACTCCATCCTGAAGATATAAATGTACCATGTATCACGGAACAACACAAAATAGCACAGGCTTTGTTTTGTCAACAGAGTTTTACCCCTGTGTGACTTATTTTATGCATATGCAGCTATTCCAGTGTCACAGCCATACTAGAGGAGGAACGTGACCCAAGTCTGCAGAAGACACATGGGTGTAGAAAGTATATTCTGAAACAATCAGGCAACAGCAACTGTTACCTATGAATCTGTAAGGTTCCACCACCTCTCAAATGCTACAGGCTTATGTTTGTGGTGTTCACAGAATCTGACCAGAATCTTGTAGTATATTTCCTCATCACTATAAGCACTTCTAAGTTTTTATAAGCACCCAAGGTTGAAACAGAAAGCATCAGGCAAATTGAACTAAACAGCACCAGAAGCTCTGTAACGACTGAAAATGGTTTTGCTGTAGAACTAGTGAGTGAGCTCCAGTAGAAAGACTGATGCTGAGATATTTTCTATTTTCACAGCAAGTTAGTTATTAACTAGAGCCCATATGATGTTGGAGAGCTTTGGTATTTACCCTAAGAATTTTTTTTTCCTGAAAAATATCCACGTAGTTGCTTTCTTCCTGTAACAGCATGTATGTCGTTCAATTTTAATTCTGAGCTCCAAAACCAAGGGAAGTTTCAACTGTAAGCCAACTTGTTTGATTTGTTACCTGCCATTGTTTGTGAATAACTCTGAAATATGCACCATCCACAGGATTAATTGGCAGGATTTTAGACTGTGCAGGGTTTTCCTGTCTTGAAAATTGCAATTATATTGAAAAATGCACTCCCTTAAAAAGAAAAGTATTAACTGATTTGCAAGCAGTTTCTTGCATACATGCTTCTAAATTGAAATGATGACATGATATAATTGACTCCTAATTCAGATTCTTTAAATTAAATTACATGAGCACAGTAATAATCAGTAACAGTGTGGACTTGGCCCCAATGAAATCAAGTAACAAAATCTGATTCATGTAATAGACTCCGGATCTAATCACAAAATTGATTTATAGACAATACCTGGACAGGATGAAACTCCCTTCCAAACAGATATGCAGCTCAGCACAGGTCTGTTCAGGAATATCTGCTGGAGGACTATGGACCTTAAATAACTATTTTTCCTTTTAAAAAATCTTAATTCTTTAAGATTACAGTTCCTGTTGTACATCTCTAGGGATGCTTTCTGCTAGATTCCATGAACTTTATGTCTAGTCCCATTAGCAGAAGTAACACCCTGCTCATATCCATGCACAAATGGAACAGCTGGTAAATTATGCAGAGAAAGAGTAGCTGTAAGAAATCTTAATTACAATTGTAACAGTACTGCAAGAGGGGACACTGACATGCCCACCAGATGATCTCTTCTAGATAGATTTCCCTGTGACAACAAAATGTTGGCTTGAAGCAGCTGAAGAAATGAGACGTGAAATGATGTCAAATTTAGATGAGGAAAACATCCGAGTGAAAAATTTGCTTTGCAGCAGCATCTGTATTGCATGTTTTCCTACATAACCACATACACAAACCACTGAGGGTGAAAGTTTTTGATACCATACAAAATTGTGTGTAACCATTGTTATATAGTCGTAGTACAGGGGTTTATATATGCATAATATAAAGATTTGTAAAGTTCTCAGCAAATACGGCAAAGCGTGGAGCCGATGAGTGAATGATACCTATGTAATCAGTAATATTTTTATTCTCGTGTTTGTTCGCATCTTCTGCCTCTGGCTCTGCTGAAGGGCGGGCAGGTGTCACCTCCACGCTCTCCCAGTGTCACTGGGAAGGGACCGGGCCCGCAGGTGATGGCTCCCGGGTCCGTATTCGCCGCCGGGACTCCCGCTTCGCCGCCAGTCCTCAGGCCGGGTGGCTGCGAGGCCCCGTCCCCGCGTCCCCACGGGGCAGGTACGCTCACGGAACCCCCTCGGCTCCTCCCCGGGTGATTCTTTCGGCACAGGTGGGTACCAAAAACGGTCCCGCCTCGCCCTTCCTCCTGCCGCCGCAAGCCCCTCGCAAAGCCGGTAACGCCCCAGCCGCCGGATACCCCGTCCCGCCGGTGAATTGGTACTCACCGGTGACACGGATGGATTCCAGCATGGTGCTCCGCCGGGCACGGCCGCCGCTCTGTCCTGCCGGTTTCCCCCGCCCTACTCGGCGGGCTCCCGCCTCCTGGGCGGAGAGGAGCGGGAAGCCCCGAGGGGAGGTGGCGGGGAAGGGTGACAGAGAAGCGGCTGCCGGACGCGGCGCGGGCTCTGTCGGGCTCGACGCCTCAGCGAAGCTGGCCCGGCCCAGCCCGGCCCAGCCCGGCAGGCGGGAGCCCAGCGCCCACACAGCCCTGCAGACCACGCGTCCCAGCTCACCCTGCGCCGCCCGAGCGCCGGCGTGGCCAGGGCGGGGGCGAGCGGCAGCCTGGGAACTGTAGTGCGGGGACACGGCGGGGCAGCGTGACCCCGCACCCGAAAACATCGCCCCCGTTGTTGCACCGGCACGGCTCGCGTGAGGTGCCAGCAGCAGGTCCAGAGGCGCCAGGTCCGGAGAGACCTGTGTGAGCCTCATGAGGGTCAGCCAGGCCAAGTGCAAGGTCTTGCACCTGGATCAAGGCAACCAAGGTATCGATACAAGCTGGGGAATGAAGAGATGGAGAGCAGCCCTCCGGAGAGGGTACTTGGGGGTACTGGAGGGTGAAAAGATGGACGTGAGCCAGCAACGTGCTCGCAGCACAAAAGACAAACCGTGTCCTGGGCTGCATCCAAAGCAGTGTGGGCAGCAGGTGATTCGGCCCCTGTGTCCCGTGTCGTCGTCCCCCCCCCCCCAGTGCTGGGCCCAGCTCTGGAGTCCTCAGCACAGGAGAGACAGGGAACTGTTGGAGCAGGGCCAGAGGAGGCCACAGCAATGATCTGAGTGCTGGAACCCCTGTGCTGTGAGGCCAGGCTGAGAGAGTTGGGGTTGTTCAGCCTGGAGAAGGCTCCAGGGAGACGTTTCAGCCTTTTTTTCAGCTTCTCAGTACTTAAAGGGGAAGTATCAGAAAGATGGGGCAGTCTTTTTAGCAGGCCTGTTGTGACAGCACAATGGGGTGATTGTTTTAAACTAAAAGAGGGGAGATGTAGATTAGATAGAAGGAATAATTTTTTTATGCTGAGGGTGGTGAAACCATGGCCAAGGGTGCCCAGAGAGGTGGTAAAAGTCCTATCCCTGCAATGATTCCACGTGAGGTTGGCTAGGGCTCTGTGAAACGTGCTCTGGTTGCAGATGTCCCTGCTCACTGTAAGGGGGTTGGACTAGATGGCCTCTAAAGGTCCCATCCAGCCCAACTACTCTTTGATTCTATTGTAATAAACAA
This sequence comes from Megaceryle maxima, assembly GCA_024605025.1. Taxonomy (NCBI): domain Eukaryota; kingdom Metazoa; phylum Chordata; class Aves; order Coraciiformes; family Cerylidae; genus Megaceryle; species Megaceryle maxima. Next base: position 10,880 of record JANHGN010017220.1, read on the forward strand.
CTAAAGATAATTTGCTGATCGGGATAAACTGTGTAGTATTTGCAATAGGATTTTGAAGTGTACCAAATATAGAGTTGAGTCGTCTTGGTGGTTTTGTGAAGCAGCCCTGGCCACAATTGTGTTCTGCTTCTTGTTAAGTGTTCGCTTTGTAATTGGTATGGGGTGCATTGTGCTGTGATTGCCTGGTGGAGATCGGTCGTGTAGCCGCGAGGTTTCCGCCCAGGACCGGTTTGCCTGGAGCGTTGAGGTGGTGCCTGGAGGGGGAGGTGTGCTGCCGGCTGTGAAGTTGCACACAGGGTAGAAACCTGAGAACTACCCGAAGAAAATACTAGAACAACTGAGTGCGCAGCCGCCGGAGGATTCGGACTGCCACGTTACTTGGAGCCACACCCACAAACAAGAGACTATAAAAGTCCCGCGTTTTGTAATCCGACACGCGAGCCGTAGGTAGAGCGGCGGCTCCCGGGCTGCCCAGCGCGCTGCCTTGTTGCTTTCCAAATAAACAATTGATTATACCCTATTGGAGCCTAAGTTTTCTAATTATAACACTATGATTCTATGATCACTGCATCAGAGCAATGGTTTGCAGCAATAACTGATTTCAGTAATCAAGAAGTTTATTGTACATTAGTAAGTAATAAATAGAACTTAAAGCATAATATAGACTTTATATTGCATCCTTCTGTTGCTTTGTTGTGCAATCTGCTGCTTTGCTGGTGAAACCTTTCACTCCTTGACATGCAATCTGTACCTTTTAAAATGCTTACTTAACATCAAAGTTATTCTACCTTAGCTGTCAGCTGTGTAACCAGTTAATGTAGGCACACTGTAGGAAGATTTTGTACTCTTCATTGCAGGCTGATGGGCTTTAATGAAGTCAGATTACACAAGAATACTTTTTAATGTGTTAGTGCACTTATATTTCTGAATCCTATAAAGTTTAAGATCTGGCTGTATCATCATGTAGCAGGAACGGGAATTCCACAGATCACAGCTCATTGATAATTCTGAGAACCCCATTTTGTGTCCTCCCTGGGAACTGTTATCGGGGAACACGATAAATGATCACAGCCAATCAGATCAAATTAGTTTATTCGAGTAGGCAGGCAGCAAGTAAAACAGCGCTGTACGGCCCAGAAGTCCTTTACTCCACAACTGGCGCGCGCCCGTGTTACAAAGCGCGTGGCTTTTATAGTCTCTTGTTTCTGGGCGTGGCTTCCAGTAACGTGGCAGTCCAAATCTTCCGGCGGCTGCGCACTCAGTTGTTCTAGTATTTTCTTCGGGTCGTTCTCAGGTTTCTACTCCGTGTGCAACTTCACAGCCGGCAGCACACCTTCCCCCTCTCGGCACCACCTCAACGCTTCAGGCATAACGGTCCCGGGCAGAAACCCCGAGGCTACACGACCGATCTCCACCAGGCAACAACCGCTGCGGGGGATGGGCGTGCTTCACCCCGGTCAATCTCCCACCTGCCGCGCAAACCTCCCCCAAGGCGCTCCCAGCTGCACAAGCCACAAAAGCTGCAAAACAGAATCCCCGCGGCTATCGTGACACAGCTCGGCTTCACTGACTTTTATGAACAAACCCCCCAGGTATCCATTACAGGAACCTCTTTCTGTGTTCTACCTCAGAACCCCTTCCTGTGTTCTGTATTGGAACTCCTCTCTGGGCCCTACCTAGAAAAGTTCTCCTGAACTTCATGAATCCTTCTTACAGACATTTGCTTGTATGCAATCATCCGACTGAGAGGATGCTGGTCAGATAGTTCTGTCCACTTTCACATCACTCTTCACAGGCGAGAATTAAAAAAAGTTTAAAGCACATACTTTAATTACCACTGCTTCCCACACAGTGAAAGACAGACACTATTCAGACCACCTATGAAAGGACTGCGGTGTCATTTTCCTCATTCAGCTACTGAAGAGCTAGTGCTGAAACACCCTTCTGCCTAGCTGACAAAATTTATGTCCTTTTTAGCTTGAATTCTCTGAAGAAAAGAGGAGATACATGCTCTTGTCAACATGTCTTAAGTTTTACCTAAAATACCCTCTGAAGTACTTTGCTAACACTGTAGTGCCTGGAACCTGCAGGCTTGTCTCCAAATCTCAGGTTGTGGGAATTAAATAAACACTTTTAAATTGAGAGAGACGAAGGTATTACTACTGGGTTAGATTTTTCTTATGACACATGGCAACTACAGAAATAAAAAACTCCAACTGCTGAGTCAGTTCAAGCACTGCAAATAACACAGCATATGAAGAAATGATAGATTTTTTTTTGCTCTAACTCCCTAAATGATTCTGCTGTTCAGATGCTAAATTCTCCTCTTAGAGATTTTATATATGCTTGGAAGCCATAGCAATGAAATTGGTAACTCCAGCTCTGGGTGTGTATTTTATATGTGTATCCCTTCTCCTTGCTTCCTCCTGTGGATGCCTTCCCTCCATCTCATCTCCTGCCTTCATCTCATCCTCTCATCTCCTGCCTACTTCTCCCTGCTGCCTGTGTATCCTTTTTCACCCAAGTGCCTGAGCATCAGTAACCCATCAATCTGCTGCCTCCTTCTTATTTTCTATTTTCACACTAGCCTCTTTCATTCGCAAGGTTTAGTTAGGTCACTCTAGTCCCTGGCTCTGGCAGAAGGATGCCAAAGGCAGTAGTAGAAGGCACAGAGGAGGGATACTAAAATGCCACCTGCCCCTGTTTTCTGCTTTACCTCTGAGCAAACTTTGTCATGCTTAACTTAATTGATTACATGCATAACATGGAAAACTCAGTCAAGAAAAACATTATGAAGTATTATTATTTATTACTAAGTACTGTGACTAATAAAAACATTACAATATGTCAAGAATGCTAAATCTGTATTTTTAATGCACCTCTAGTAGTTCTGACCTCAAAGGCATCTTAGATTGCAAGTCTGTCTGGACAAAGAGGAGGAGAAAGATGAGCTACTCTGTCAGGAAAAAATTCCCGGAGGCTATCGGTACAGCTGGCATCCACCACTTTGAATGAGGTGAGGGGACATGGGGACAATTGGTCAGGTTTAAATGAGCCACACTGTGAAATACAGCTTAAATAACACAGTTCTGCAATACAAAGAGATCTGTAACTTGTTATCGTTTATCTGTTGTTAGGAGGCAGAATTAAAGCTGATGTGCATCTTGTAATTCAGCTTCAACATAATATTACTTCCAGAGGTAATTTCAGCTTTACCTGGTCATGCCTTCAGATACAATTTCATATTCAGCCCATCAAAAATACTGCAATGTCTTTCACCAGAGGAGTATCTTTATAGGAATATCAACATTGATATGCTCATGTACAGTCTGGAAGAGTAGTGATACATTTTAGTGACCTCTACATCTGTTACAAGCTAACACTGCAAAATTCAAACACACCCATGAACATATATACTATATGTGTATATGTGCATTTGAATTTTAAATATGCATATACATATATGTACACACACACACTTGTGATGTTGGGTTTATGTGATTCCTTCCCCATACTCACACCAACATCTTTCTCTTGCTTCTCTGTGCTGATGAGAATCCTCGAGGAACTAGGAAAGCTGAGAATGAGAGTCCTTAACTAACTGCATAATTTGGCACAGCTTCAGGGCCATCTGAGTGGCAAGTTCACCCTCCCCACTCTCACAATAACTCTTAGCTGACTGAGTATCTTTTGACCAAACAATTTCATTGACCAAGTGACTCCAACTGACTGTCCTTACAGACATGTTCCTTCTAGAAACTCCTTCTGAAATGTCTCATTCCAGCTGGGTCCAACATTTCTAGTACACAGCAAAGGCAGCATGTACTTGTAGGAGCTACTTACTCACAGCCTTATTCAATGGGACTGCTATTTTAAGATGCTTTGAAGAGCACAACTCTTGGGAACCTACAAATGAAGCCAACCATTATCATATGGGGAAAATATTCAGAAATGCCTATTGTACACTCCCAAATGCACTTAGAACTACTAAGAAAAAAAGAGGCTTCTTTTCCTCTGGCAGAGAACAGGGTTGTACAAATACATTAGTGACAGTCAAGCACACACCAGCTTACAGTATGGACTGACAGACCAATACACCCCTCATGACCTTTCCTTCCCTGACTGTCTGCCCACTTCTACAGCAATGCCTGGGCACTGGAGGGGTCCTTCTGGGAAAGACAGGACATTGGGCAGTGGCAGGCAGGGCTGGCAGGCAGAGCTGGCTGGCAGGCAGAGCTGGCAGGCAGCCAGAGCACAGGCTGCCTGCTGAACCACAAACACCTGCAGATGAGTCACAGCTACCTTGCTGTGGCGACACAAATAGCACAGTCAGGCACCACGGGGCTAACAACAATCTGCCCCCAAATGCTGAGAGTTTTAAAAAGATTCATACGTTGCCTTTGGGCTTTTTGTAGGCTGCTGACTTTTTTTTGTGGTACAGGGATAATTTCAGCTAAAACGCAAATGTTTTTGTAGCAATGCATCACCCTTTTTGGCTGACCGGGTGGAGGCTTCACTTGTTTCTTAACCGGTCTGAGAAAAGAACAACGTCCTCTCCTTGTTGCCATCTATTTCCCTGTCCCTTCCTCTTCCACACCTACTACCCAACACTGTATCTGTACCTGCTCACTGCAGGGGGGGTTGGACTACCTGACCTTAAGGGTTCCTCCCAACCCAAACCATTCTGAGATTCTATGCTGCATGTTTTACTCCATCAGGTGTTTCTGTCCCTCTCATTAACAACGAGCCATGATCTTATTTTAATATTTTTTTTTAGTTAATTTATTTTCCATGTCATAGTATTTTTTTTAAGCAAAAGCAGCCTCAGTGTGCTTTATACTGAAGCTCAGATGACTGTATTCCAGTGCTCCTCAAAGGTACGTGTGTGGAAAATATCATTATCGTTATATTTTAATTGTATTTGTTCAAATTTCGGCAGAATTTCTCCCTCTAAAGCCAGCTTCTTCTTATTTCAGATAGGCATTTTTTTTTCCAAATAGTGAAAAAGAGATTTCCAAAGCAAAACAGGGAGCAGCCTAAAATCCTGTCTAAGTAGCACCCTCTAGTGTTAATGTGCTAATGCTGCAGGGAAGATTTCATGTATGGCTTTTTTTTTCAGAGGAATTACATGGAAAGTAAAGAGGAAAAATAATATCGTGAACTCATGTAAAACCCATTTCATATCCTTAGGTCTTTCCTTGTTTAGCAAAGCATATAAGCTATGCTTAACCTGGAGCACCTACTTTAGTGGTAATAACTTTAAGGTAAATTTGTAGGTAACATTCTTGGAGAAAAAAAAAATGGCTTTTTCAACAAGAACCTCTGGATTTTTCCATTTCCAGAAAACTATTTCAAGAATATAAAATGATACAGGTTTTCAGTGAAATTGCTGATGTGATTATGTAATTACTATGTTTGCATAATCCAGTGCACACAAGTCTCTGATACTGTAAATTAAAATCCTGGTCTAAATTTACATAGTGGCATTTAAGTATCCTCAAGCCCTCTGCTTCATGTCAGAATGTTTCTGTCAGCAAAGGGTATGGATAAAGACAGAAAAGTGGGTGTTTTATAACTGAGACACAACAGAAGTCTAATTCCCATTCCCTTTTGTAAATCAGGCAGGGGACTAAAGGAGAGGTCCTGAGAAACCTTCTGTGATTTAGTGGTACAAATGCAATATTATCCTAAGAAAACTGTGAATACAATAAAACTTTTCAGAGCACGTGACAGGCAAATGTTTCTTAACTCCCACAGCCTTGTACAAATGAAGTTCAACTATCCTGAGATTTTTCTCTGAAACTGAGTCCACTTAACAACTGTCTTTTGTTGTTAATGTGTTCTCATTCCTTCTTTCACTATTTTTCCATTTTAATATATTTTCCCTTTTGTCTTTTCCTCCTGTTTCCTTTGTTATGCTCCCTTGTTATTTTCCATTCTCTTTTTTTTTTTCAGTCTTTCCCCCCATAATGTTTTTGATTTTCCCTCCGGCTTCAATTTCTGTGTGATTTTCCCTCAGTCACCCCTCATGTGAGATGGTGCATTGCAGCTCTAATGACAGTTAACGCTAATCTAGCCATGTCATGATATGGTAATTTTGTGTAGAACATAAATTACTTTTCCAGCCTTTAAGGTAGTGTCTTCAATGAGCAAGTGTTTTCTTGAGAACCTCACATATTTTGCAAACGACTAGAGAAGGAACAAATAAAAATCACACTGAAATTTGTTCTGTATATTCTGAAAATATAGCATATTTTCCCTCAGCAACTACCCAGCTTAAAGGATTTTCCCCCCAGCTACAATTCCCAAGGCAGAGTAATAAATGAAGCCTTTTGGTACAATAAAGCACAGTCCCAGTTAGACTGTAATGGCTGTGGGATCTCATGTTCTTCTAGTCTGGTTGAGCTGGTTATCAATTTCCCTAGAAGAGAGACTTGTGCTCTGAGCATTGCTAATTTAAACCTATGTCACTTGCTGGGTTACTCACAAAACCTGTCTTACTCCTAACATAAATACGTTCACTTACTGAATAATGTCAGCTGAAGTTGATTCTGTGATTATTGTAGGAGCTGACAAAAGTAGTATCACAGAACTACAACATGGTAGGGGTTGGAAGAGACCTCTGCATGGAGATCATCTCATCCAACCCCCTGCTAAAGAAGGGTCACACAGAGCAGTCTGTCCAGGATCACATTATCCAGGCAGGTTTGGAATCTCTCCAGAGGAGAGGAGCCTACAACCTCTCTGGGAAGCCTGGTCCAGGGCCTTTCCCTAACAGGAAAGAAGTTTTTCAAAGTAAAGCAGTATAATCACCTTTGTCTTGGCACAGGGAACAGTTCCTAAATGCTGCCCATCCAAATGTTTCTGATTATGTAATACCTGAAAAAACTACCAAAACCAGATTAATCTAAACTGCTGTCTTTTGCCATGCTATGGACCAGCCCTTCTATTCATTGTTTGGGGTGAAATTGCCTTTTCCCAGGCCAAGTCTTTGCCACACCAGGATATTCAAGAGGATCTAAAGGCACAAGTTGGTCTTCATTTGAGAATCACTGGGGAAAGGATGGACATTATATTTTTACTGCTTGCACATGGCCCCAGGTGAACCGCATGAGGTCCAGGGAGGACAAGTACAAGGTCCTGCACCTGGGTCAGGGCAATTAAATTCAGTTAACTGAATCTGCTTGCAAGGGCATGATAGGGGAGCATCAACCTTCACTCTGAAGTATTTAACTGTGAATAAAAGCAAAGGATAAGTTGGAAAATAGTATTTTTCTCTACATGGCAGGATTACTGAGATTTTTCTGTGAATTAAATGAAGCATGCTGCTCATCTTTCCTTTGGAATTAGAATCATGAACTCAGCTTCTCAGCAGAAAGGAAGTTTTAGGAACTATTCTCTGAGGATTACAGAATGGGGCTATACAGGGGACTACACTGGGATCAGCATTTTTGCCTTCAATATTGTATATTTCTGATTGTATTGGTATTGTAAGGAAGCCAAAAACTTTGTCCAGTACTCTCCTTATTAAAAAGTACTGCATTCTTATTAAAGTGTTGATGCAAACTTCTGTAACCTTCTGAAAATGGAAGCACACCCCTGAAAATAGTCAATATGCTTTACAAATTTTTGAAGAAAAACTTGGGAAAGGAAAAATGTTTTTCTTGACATTTTTAAAGAGAAATAACTGGCTTCCATGCCCATGTTTCCCCAAGTGCTTTGTATTGTGTTATTTGATGTTACACAAGGGATTATTTTTCATGAGCTTAGCCCTGGCAAAAAGAAATCTTAAACCATATCACATGGGGTAAGGAGACAGTGAAGGGTGTGCTTCATAATTTTAGAATGCATAAAATGTAACACTCCACAATGGGCAGAGCTGGCTCATTGTTCTGCTGGTTTCCACATCACACTCCTTTCTTTCCCTTTCTTTTATGCCTTCAGATTGTGAAACATCAATTGATTTTCCCTGTAAGTCACAAAGAGTTTTACTAATTAAGAAAAAATAACACCAACTGGAGATTCCATTGCTACAGGCTATGCCACCCACCATTAGGCAGACAGTGGATCTTGTAGCCATTTTATAGCACCATTCCTGAAAAAGACTGACTTTCTTTGTCTCTTTGGAGTGATAAAAAGATAAGATATACTTACTGCCCCATGCTTTTTCTGGAAGACAAGTAATCCCTTGAGAAAATGAGAAACTAAGTATTGTATTTATTTCTTGAAGGGCCCTGTTAAGTCTGGATCAGTGATGAAGAAATTACCAGCTCTGTAGAGACCTAAAGGAAAGGATGTTTGTCACATGCATGTTGTAGTGACCTTCTAAGCCATTGTAAAACTCCTAGGAATCTCAATTTAATTTTTCAGAATATACTTTATAGGAATATTTTTTACAATAAATATATTTTACAGAAAGCAGCATGATTTATTTCCCATCTTTTTTAAATATTAAATAGCAGATGAAATTATTATGCACACTAACAGTGCAGCTTGGCCCCCAGGCCGAGCATCCTGTGCTAGATCATCATGTGCCATATTGTCTGAAAGATGACAGTGATGGATGGAGCTGTTTGGAAATGCACCAGTGACATCTGCAGCTGCATTGTATAAATCTCACAGATCCACATGTAAAGCAGAAAGCATGTTTAAATTGCAGTAATTCCACTATATTTAAAGGGTTCAAATCGTGCATGACATTTCTTCTTTGGGGATGGCAGGAGAAAGAAAAGACAATGATAACTGTCTCTTTTTATTTCTACTGATGGCTTTGAGCTCCATATTGGCTATTTTGTCTTCTGATATTTGGCTGTATTGCTTCTCTACTTCTCCATTGAAAGAATGTTTCTATTATTTCCTAGTTTCTCTTGAAGGAAATAAAGGCTGTCCTTCCTTATGACTCTATAAACTGAATGAGTGATAAATCCCATCTAGTAAATCCCAATTTTCAGCCTGGTATGTGAGCAAGTTCTGATGTTGGACCTCAGGCTGCTCCAAACCGCACTGAACAGTGCAGGAATATTTATTACTTAGGGTGACAATCTGGAAGATTTCTTTAGAAATTATTATTTGATATTGTATTTTCGATTCTTCTGCAAATCAGTGCCATGCTGTTTGCAAATGAGGCATTGGAAAGATTTTCTAATGAGGGACACACAGAGGGGAAGAGGGAAGACAAAAACAACTAAGCTGTATTTGCAATTGTTTTTAACACAGTTATGAGGAGTTTGAGATGGTGTCCAGATAGCAAGGACTGGATCTAAGGACCCAGTGGGCTTTGCCAATTCAGCATTCCTAACACTGGCACACCTGAAATGAAAACAGGCACAACAGCAGGAGCACGGAGGTGAAGTTTGATGTGAACTTTAACACAAGAAGAAACCTCATGTTAGAGGTCATGAGGAGCTGCATTTTTTAAACTGCACTGGGATAAGTAACCTCTCTGTTCACATGGTAATATTAAAATGTTTCCCTGTCTATGCCAGTAAAGAAATGAAGGTTCGTGTGAAAAAGGCTCGGGGGCCACTCCGTACAAGCTGCAGCAAGGTGCGTTTGGAGTTAACTAGGCAGCATTACTCTATTTACCTGTAAAAGAGATAAAGGCCTCAGCTTTCTTTAAAACAAACAAAAAAACAAAATACAAACATTTTATGCCTGACAGGGCGATGAGGAGGAGCGGGACAGGAACGTGCCAAGGCTACCATAGCTGGACGCACTCCATGCACGCAACAGTCAGAATCCCGGGGCGGCAGCGATGAGAGGCAGAGCCCGAGGGTACAGGACGCGAAGCCAGGCCTCCTCCCGAGAACAGGAGCAGCAGATGCAGGCCACACCACCAGGTGACCGGTGCCAGGTCCCCGCACACCCTCCCTCCCAGGGAAGGTGGCACCAGAGGGGGAGCGACAGCATGGTAATCTGTCATCGATTGGATAGCACTCCTGTCAATCAATAGGCGGGGCGGAACGGCCGTTGGGCTGCTACGGACGCCGGCAGGGGCGAGGCCGGACTGGTCTGGGTGTCACGTGAGTGCGCGTAGGCGGGCGCATGCGCAGCTGCCGCGGGCGCTGAAATTCAAATCTGAGGAGCGGTTGGGACTTGCCTTGTCTTGGGGCGGCGACGGCGGCAAGAGCAGTGGCGACGGCAGTCATGGACCCGTTCACCGAGGTGAGGGTGCAGCCTGCGCCGGCCCTCGAGTTGTGAGCTGTGCAGGGAGTGCGCGTGGTGGGGGGTCGGCCCGGGGAGAGGGTCCGTTGCCTGTGGCTGGGGAGCCGCTCCCTGTGGCCGCGCTCTTGGTGCGAGTGGTTTCTCCTAGCCCTGGATCCTGGTTAAGGTCTGCCAGCGCCCCTCGTTCCTGCTTCTGTTATTCCAGGGACTTGTGGTGAGCCCCTCTTTCTGTAACGGGAAGACTATCTACTCCTCTGTCTATTTGTGCTTATGTCTCCAATATTGTATCTGCCCAAGCGTTTGCGCGGTGTCAGACCTCTTCCAGGAGGGGGCCGGGGGGTTATTCGTGTAGGGGTTTGTGTAGGAGAGGACCTGTTCTCAACTGGGCTGATAAATTTACAGCGTTTCCTGGGGCTTTACTATTTACCTTTCATGTGCAACTGGCAGATAAGATTTTTTTGTCTGAAACAGATGAGAGATGTTGGGAGTGGTATTGACACGCATTGTGCCTGCTATAGAGAAAGGTCGAGTGGGAAATTAGCCCAAAGCATTGATTAAAAATGCACTTTGTGACATTAACCATCAGTTACTAGTTGGACTCGATGACTCTTAAAGGAATTTTCCAACCGAAACAATTCTCTGGTTATTGCTACATAAGATTGGTTGCTTTCACTGGCATGCCCAGTTCCTCTTTTTTTTTAAAAAAAAAAAAAAAAAAGAGTTGCTAAGGTGGATTTCCTGTGCTTGAGTTTTACAGAGGCACGGTTGTAACAAAAAAAAGTGGAATTGACAGTCTTGAATCTGTATGAAAGTTGGAAGTTTCTTAATGATCCTGTACTGTGTTCTGAGTCTGTGTGACAGATGTAAAGCTGCGGAGCTGTCTTTGCTTTGAGAAATGTTGTAGTAAAATTGGTCTTCAATCCACAGCTTACCTAAACTAGTTTTAAAAAATCCAAATCAAATACACTCTCCTGCTCCTCTCGAAAACAATCTGTGTATCAAACTGATTAACTTTAAAATTGAGTGCCCAAAAAAGGTGACTGCACACATAGAACTTAAAAAAAATGAACATAAGGTATTGATCAGAACATGATGTTATGCCACAGCAGATTTGCCCTACCCCTATGTAAAAGCTTGTGAACTGTAAACATCTAAAACACTCATTCCTTAATTGGTAGAGAGTGACATGATCCAACTAGTCTTAAACTTCAAGTCTAGGCTATTGAATCAAATATAAAATGGTTTTGCATGCTGGGAGATATTCCAACTTCAACACGCCCTTCTTGTAGATAACTGACTTTGAAAAACTGACCAGTTGTGAGGCCACTCCTCAAGAGTAGACAGCATTGAAATGTTAGCTAGTGCTGCAGAGTGCCTGAAATGCTGCCTTACCAAGAATGTCTATGCTTTCCACTGTTACGTAAAAATCTCACCCCTATTAGTGTGTTGTATTGATGTTTAATAATTCTCCTCGAACAAAAAAAATCTGAAAAGCAAGCTTTTTTCCACTTTCTGTGAAGTATTTATGTTCTTTGGTTTTTGTGTTTGTTTTGGGGTTTTTTTCTGTTTAATGGGACCTTTCCTTAGCTTATAGCTATTTGCACATAACTTACCTACAAGTTACTGCCCTTAGTTGCTCGTAGGGAGCTGGCGAGGCAGTGTGGTAATTATGTAAAGCAGTGTCATTTGAACCCCAACTGGCCAAAGCATGCTGTTAATTCAGTGTTTGCTGATTACTTTACAGTAACATATTTTGTTCTGCTTTCACTAAAATTAAGCTCAAATAAATCTTGTAAGATTCCATGGAGTGCTTTCAAATCAGACAGTTCTGAAATAATGCTTCTTTTGATTACTTTGACAAGAAAAAAAAACCCTACCTTCTTAATCTCACCCAAACTATCAATACAGAGCCCACTGAGGAGGCGGTGCAGTGGATAGTATGTTCGTTGTGATCCTGAAAAAAAGTATTTGCAACTTGCTGTTTATAGCTGATGGTATAATTCACCTTTCTTGCATAAAAAGCTTTATGTTTAGTACTATACCATATTAGGAATAGTCTAGGTTATTTTGTGCTTTGAGGTACTTGTTAACAGTCCCAAAGTAAGTATGGTTTCCAGGCGTGGAGGATGACCAAAGAGTGATGCTGTCAGTCAGGGGAAAACTTGTATATGTTAAATTTGACTATAACTGTTCTTTTTAAAGCCATGGATAAACTTGTTCCCTTCATTACATTCTGCAGGGTAGTTAGAACAAATTCTTTTAATCACATATAGGCCTGAGTATCTTCTCTGATGCTGCTAAATATATATTTAAAACTTTAAGGTTGTCCATTCCCATTTAAAGTGGGAATCCTTTTCTTCTTTCTAGAATGTGCTTTTGCAGCACAAACCACAGTTAGAGAATCTAACTGTAGTTCTCGGGCTCCTAGATGTAATGAAATATTTGTATGTCTTATTCTGGAACTTTGGATATCATCAGAACACTTGAAGAACATAATTGCAGCAGATACCCTGTTGATGAACTTGAAGTCTCAAGTTCTGTCGACTGGCTTACTCATTGTGTGTAACAGCAGAGTTTGAATCACGGCAGTTGCATGGAAAATTTAAGCTACAAAAAGCCAATAGGAGCTGGAGTTCAGCAAGAGAGGCATGTAACCTCGCAAGAATGCATCCTATTTGTAACAACTGAAACTCAGCGTTACTGAGCTAACAAAACAGAAAGGAATGTGACTGCATTTGAATAGAACTGTAGAAATGCTGTTGTGGAAGATACAATCAACTTTGAGCGAGAGAACAGTTAATTTATATAGCATTTAAGATTTTATTTATATGGCTGTTACCTGAGCTCTTGTAGCTCTGCCTTTTGGAGGTTGAAATAAGGGAACTTGTGGACACAGTTGGTATAGAACTTACATTGAAGGCTCTCCTGGAATTTTGTGTCCCTTTTTTTTTTTTTCTTCCCCCTCCCCTAAATCCTCCTCTTCTACGGAAGTTAGAGAAGCAGATTTTTTTTTTTGCGTTAACAAAAAACTGTTGAGATTTGCATTTCATTTGTCCTGTGTTGCCCTACAATGGAACATTGTTTAGGACTGCAGCCGTAGACGGTTAAAAATGTGAAATGTGTATTTAATTGCTGTGCATCAGGACAGATAATGGCTGGCACAGTCTTCACAGTAATTTATGTGCTACCAAACAAGTGCAGTTTATATGCTTCCCTTTAAAGGCCATTAGTTCAATCACATAATTTCTGGTCTCAAAGTGCCTTAAAACCTAAATCAAAGGAGTATTTAAGTATCCTTTAGATGTGATCAGATTAAGTGATTTATGAATACAATATTAAAAAAAACAAAACCAAACTAACTAAGCACAACCTATTTTGAACTTGGATGCTAGAAGGAATCACTTTCCAGTATGGAACATTCATACAAAATAAGTGTTTAGGTAAAATATTATCATAGTAGTCAAATCTCCAAGGGATGATCAATGAAAAAGAATGCTGTGAGCTTAAATGGTATCTCTTTATTTGTTCTTTTGTATACAGATATATTGTGATAGCCTGGTTATTAAGGCAACTATTTATAACATCATTTTTTTCTTAAACTTCAAGCCTGAGGAAAGAGACATTCACCTTTTGATTTAGCAAGTATAATAGCAACAATTTTTAGTTTATCTTTCTAATTTTTACAGCCACACGTTTAGTTTATTCAGGTTTTTTTTAATGACCCCCTGGGCAACTGTTTATTTTGTTAGGCGGTTAATGCTAGTCTGGTGGTTTGACCATAGCCTTTAGCAATGTGTCGAATCTCCTGCAAGACTTGACAGTTCAAGATCACCATGTGGTGGTTCAGTGGAAAAAAGATAATTACTTTCAAGCATGTCTGATTACTTCAGGCTCTAGAGAGGCCTTTCTTCTTTTTTTTCATTTTAACATTATTTGTGTCTCTTTAGCCTGATTTTCTTTGAAAGCCAAGCTAATGGAGGATGCTAGTTGGTTTAAAGACTGGAAGTTTGGAAACTACTGACTAGCTTCACCTCTTCCTAATAAGAACATGTGTCTCAAACGTCTATAATTTTCAGGACAGTTTGCAGCTCAGTGAAAAACCCAAACCATGCCCTTTGTGAAGAAAGTGCTGCAGCTGTTTGAGTGGCCAAAGAATTTAAGATAACCCACAAACATGTACTGACTGGCTAGATAGAAAAAAGGTAGCTTGGTACGTGTTACTGTGTGAACTACCTTTTATCTATCAGGTTCTTGCTGAAAATGGGAGAAGTTGTGGGTGTTGCAATGGTGAAATCAAAGTATGGAGATCAGGGGTTATCACAGTGAGAAAAAGGTAGACAGAAAAACCATGTGGCTGGTGGTATAGAAAACATGTTTTGTTTGTTCTACTTTCAGGAGGGGATAGGCAGTCAAAAACAACTTGGTATTCTGATAGTGTTCAATTACAGTAGATCAGTTGGCAACATTGAGGAGCTGTGTTTGTCTTTCCTATAAACTTCTGGTATTGTGGATCTTGGTATATGCTAAATAAAATTCAGACATTTTTAATTTGAGCTATTACTAGTTAACATATTTACAGCAATGTACAGTAACACATGATTTATTGACTACTCAGAAACTCCTTGAAAGAACTCGTGCCAGGCGAGAGAACCTGCAGAAGAAAATGGCTGAGCGGCCCAAGATGGGAGCAAGACCCACAATGCAGACCAAGAGGGTCAGAGAGCCATTGTTAGAAACTAGCAACCAGACTCCTCTTCATGGTGATGAAGGTATTTTGCAACAACTTTCATAAAAATTATCTTTTGATACAAGTCCCATGTCCCTTTTATTCCACGGGTAAGTAAAAATCCTTAGTGTTTGATCAGTCGCTTGACCACTAGGACTGCATATGGCTAATATTTAACTTAACCTGAGAGCAGATGCTCCAACTCATTAGTAAGCTATTTAGAAATAATTGTATAATGCTAAAGATAGTGCCTTGTGCTTGGTAGAATTTGGGAAGGTCAGGTTTTTTTGGGAGGTATATCAAGGTATTCATAAATCATATCTTTATTTGCATTACAATTTTGTATTGTCCCTGAAAAGATTTTTTTGATTGTTTGAGTACTAATTTGCTTAAATGCTCTGACCTGTACAGTGAAACCTGGTACAAAGCCATCACCATCAAAGAGGCTCTGTCCTAACGATATGGAGACTCAAGCTTCCAGTTTGGAGAACGTACAACCAGTACTTTCAAGTACCACAAGCCATCATTCTCCTGAGATGACTTCAAAGTTGCATGTAACTGCTTCTAATAGTGTTTTGTTGGTTCAGACCTTTGAGAAAGAGAAAACAAATACCAAGTCAGAAACTCCTGCAGCCCTTTCGGTCAAAACACGTATGCAGAAATTGGCGGAACAGAGGCGCTGCTGGGATAGCGAGGGTGCGTTTCACTTGTTGAGCAGGATGGGTGGTTTTCAGTGTTTACATTAATTATTGTTTGCTAGCAAAAGATAATTTTCTGTGTGTGGATGATAATGTTTTTGTAAGCAATTCTTAGACTGTACTGGGGATGGTCTAAAGTAATGAAACTGACTACAGCTTAATAGTAGTGTTGCTCATCATAATGGTGATGTAAGTAATAAACTGCTTGGTTAAAAATATGCTGGCTTTGCCATGAGCTTTAATTTAACTAGATTAGTCTTAATGCCTTCAGAGCTAGTAGCTTGATGCTGTTGATGACAAGAACATCTAACTGTTGATAAACTCAATATACAGCAAAATGCAAAAGATGCCAGTAGCTCTTAATACATTTTATCATTTATCATTATTATAAAACATAATTTATTAATGTTTCTTTTTTCCAGATCCCTCTGAATGTGTTCCTCTGTCTCCCCTCCAGTCAAAAAATGTGGCTGTTTCTCCACCTAAGCAGACATCTAATTCACTGGCAAGTGATACCCCTATTGGGAGACGAGGCCGTTTAGCCGACCTTGCTGCTACAATTGGTTCCTGGGAAGATGACCTAAGTCATCCATCTGCAAAGCAAAACAATGCACAAGAACAGCCTGGCACTACTTGTTTATCCAAATTGTCCACTACAAGTGGAGCATCTGCTAGAATCAATAGTAGCAGTATAAAGCAGGAAGCTGCATCCTGTTCTCAAAGGCTTGTTGAGGCTTCTATTAATAAACCAGCAAACTCAAAGATAGCGGTGAGTGTCTGATTTAGTTGCTGATTAAAAATTAATTTAAATACTGGGGACAAACACTAGCTCATAATTTAATCAATGTAATGATTTGGTGTGAGCAATCCTATTTACAACTTTTGCTTTACTGCAATTCCTCATGCCCTTTTTTTTTAATAGCAGACCTGAAATGGCTTAGAATCCCTTTGGCTGAGATTTAAAGATGTCTACTTTAAATCTTCTAAAAGGCAATGTCAAAGTAATTGTTTGCTGCTTTTTTGACCATCAGAAGGGGGGCTTTTTACAGACTTATGGGATTTCACTCTTAATATAGTTGATTGACTTAAAATTGTAAATATTATTGCTGTATGAAAATTTATCAGAATGCTGCAGTCAGTAGTACCAGGTACCTATTGTTCCATTTATGCTATTTATCAAATTAAAATATCTGCCATGTGCAGCCTTAAGGAAATGTGGGGAAAATGCTGAAAGCAGCTGGCAAAATCACCTGGAATAAAACGAAACAATTTAAAATACTGGTTAGAAAAAATAAGCTTATGACACTTGCTCTTAGCTTTTTTTGCTATTGATGGAATAGGTGTCTTTGTATTAGTATGCTATGCAGAATACTTAGTCTTTTGAGATAAGACTGTATAGTCTTACCTTAGTGTAATTCTTTTTTTTCCCATCTTAAGGATTCAAACAATTCTTTAACACACTCCTCAAGGATCACCATTCCCCATTCTGAGGTACGTCAGCCACCAGCAGAGGATCCCTGCAGCTCTCAGAAAACTGAAAATTGTAGACAAACAGCAAAACCATCTTTGCCTCAACCAGTTCAGTCCAAAGAAGAGCCAGTCAAAGGAACACATGTGCAACTCGAACCAAAGGGTAAACCTGCAACACCAGGTAAGCTGTTTTTCAGCTTCAATAAATATTCATTTAAATCAGGTTTTTGTGTTAAAAAGACATATTAGTTAAGCATTATCTGGTATTTTATCAAATTCTTATTTCCTGATGTAACTTGAGTAAAGTTCTGAAGAGCACTGTGATAACTATCATAAATTGTACAGATTCCATATTTTTCAAGGATATTTTCTTAGGCATGGTTTTACGAACTCTTGAGAGGAAAATCAATCTAACTTTTCTCTCTATGTAAAAATGTATCCTCCTAACATCAGTTCATTGAGACTACTCAAAGCTTCTTTCAAATTGTTGGATACTGTGTGTATCCAACTGATATAAGGCAGAGAGTCTGCAAATGTTAGAAGAAATCAGAGCATCTATGCCATTTAGCTTTAACTTTGCACAGTGCCTGTCTTTTCAGTGGTAGCATTGATGTTGAAACAAGCGATCATCCCAAGTTTTAAATTCAACTGCTTGTTGGGTCAGAAACTTGGACTATCATCTTGAAATGATGGCCAGGAGAGCAGGTGTCTGTATCCAAACATCTTGACAAGAAAAGAGGAGCTCAATAGTATGGAGAGGATGCCAAATGATGTATCCATGTTATGTACTAGAACACTCATAAAGGATGCAAGTGAGGCTGGTTGTAGAGGCAATGTTGAAAAAGCAAACCATTGTAAATAACTGGTGGATCACATCTGGACTTTAGTAAGAGAAGAACATCTTATTGCTCAGATTTGCTGCTTTAACTTCAATGTTCTGTTACTGTAGTGACTGGCACTTCAGGTTTACTTTGTATAAAATATAATGGAGTAAGGGCTGTAAAGGAGACAGTTTAACTTCTCCACTGAGAACATTCAGCAGGATGCAAAATTGCATTGATTTCTTTCTGTGTTTTTGAGAGCTGCTTTTGAGGCAAACCAATTGTTCTTCTAGGGGGATTGGGAATTAAGCCCTTCCTGGAACGCTTTGGCGAGCACTGTCAAGAGCGTAGTGTACAGAGTCCTGCTACGAATACTCCAGGGTGCAGAACACCCCTTGTTACACCAAACACAAGGACAATTCAGGAAAGGCTTCTCAAACAAAATGAAAATTCCTCTACTGCCAGTGTAGCGCTTCAGCTTAAGCAGGTATGACTTGCTACGTTCATAGCTTACTTGTAAGCTTGGGGAAGAGTCTTGCCATTCAGCATCTACATGAGGAATTGGAAATATTTTGGTGTCTTAAAGCTGTTGACTTCCCCCATTCCCCTTTATTTGCTTAGGAACGTGAACGAGAACTTGCATGCCTTCGTGGCCGGTTTGACAGGGGCAATTTGTGGAGTGTGGAGAAAAGTGAAAGTTTGAAGAGAAGACTTCCAGAAACTAAAATGGTAATGTGTTAACAAGTCTGTGACTACTTTAACATGCTCTCAACACAAGGATAGATGTGCAAATGTAAATAAGAGATAAAAAGTTATGCTTTGTGAACGCCCAGGCTCTGCAAGACCACTTGTCAAGTGGTTTGTATGATTATTAACAAATTAATAGATTTTTTCATCCTCCAATTAAGGAGACGTGTGATACTGCTTTGAAACAATTTTTTATGTTAAGGGTGGGTTTTTTGTTCTATAACTTCAAAACCAAAAAGTGCTGGTTACACACTCAATTTAGCATTTACTGCTCCAGCTGAGTTTCTTACATAAATAGGTTCCTTATTAATATTGGATAGGCAACTTTTTTTCCTAGCAGGTATTAAAATGTGGGTTGTTGTTTTTCTAGCACTTTTTTTTTTAGTTACTTTGAACATTACTCCCTGAACTGTTTTAATTTTTGCCAGGAAAGTCAAGCTCGGACTAGTCCAAAATGTCCTCCCAGTTCAGATGCTACTGCTTTTGGATCAATAGAAGACACACCAACAGGTGACAGGTCATCAAAGTCTCCCAGCCTGGAGTCTTCAGGTAAGAGCTGTTACTGTTTACCTGTGTCTAATGCTGCACTAAAGCACTGCCCTTGATGTTTATGAGCATATAGAGGCCAGTAACACTGGTGTATAGAACTGGACCTCTTATTTGATTACTGATTTGTGTACATCTTCTTGTATGATAAAAATACTCTACTAGAAAGCTTGGCAAGGCAAAGCTGCATCTTTGTTTCGCAGTGGATTTACTTACACGTCATACTTTCCTGTATGAAAGAAAAGCAGAATGATAGCCTGCTCCTGAGTTGGGTTTGAATGCAGTGTGTTTTGTAGTGTTTTTTGTTTGTGGGTTTGTGTTGTGGTGTGTGTGTGTTCTTTTAATACAGTTTCAGCATTGTTTCTTGTGCTATGGGTTTTATGGTTGTAAGATAGAAGTCTAGTGGTATGCATTGTGGAGGGTATATGTTCTAATGCTTGCTTGTTTGTTTTGACAGCAAGATAACTGAAAGTACTTAATCTAGTAGTCTTTAGGTTGTCAGCTATATTATCAAACTTCAAAAATTCAGTAACTCAAACAAACAAACAAAACACAAAAAACCCCACAAACAACAAAAAAACCTCACAAAACTAGAACTTCAAAGGTTAGACATAATCTTCAATGACTTCCTTTATTATATACACAGATACTCCTAAGTGTGAAGAGGCTGATAAACCCGGTCCTCTGAAGAACACTGAGCCAAAGAGCCCTGTAAAAGCAACATCTGTCTCAAAACTTGAACAACTTGCTGAGAAACCAAAAGGTTTGTATTAAGTAGATGTATATTAATATACATAGCACTCTGACACTTGTCCAGTGCAGTGTTTAATATCCTTCAAGTCTGAACAATGAATTAACTGTACATCTGCAGACACATTACAGGATTTATATAAATCAAATCAGGAAGTTTCTTTTATCATAACCTTTCTCTTGACATTCAAGTCTTCAAGGAATATTAAAATGTTGGTATTAAAAGTTTATTGGGAGAGGACAGAAATGACTGCTCTACTGAGGGACTTGTAGTTAAGTTTCAGATGTGTTTTGAAGTTAAAAATTTTAAACTTGTCCTACAAATGCATCTTTTTTTCTCTCTGTGTATCAATTAGGCAGTATATGTGGTCATAATATATTAAGATAAGGATGGGAGTATATTTTAGGCTTTTATATGCCTGACTATAAAAAGTGATTTTTAGTCAAGTTTACCTGAAAAGCAAAAATAGCTGGCTTATCTGTTAACATATTTCTGATCATTTAATGAGGATAGAGAGTTTGATCTTGATGTTACTAATATTATTTTTTTAAAACATCACCCTTCAGATGAAGTATATGAAATTGAATTGAGTGTGGATGATGAGATGGATAGCTCAAAAGTGATAAATGAAATTTTTGAAGTTCTTCAAGAGGATGGTCCAGACATAGAAAAGCTGAAGAAAGAAATGAGCATGAGCCTGGAAGGTGAAAGTGATGAGGATGAGCAGGAAGAGTCGTTGAATATTTCATCAATGTCTCTGTTAACCCCTCTAGTGGAATCTGTTGGTCCAGAGGTGAGGGTTCTTAAGAGATGGGGATGGGCTTATTTATCACACAGATGTACAATTTGCTTGTGAACAGTGATATTTTGTTGTATTATGATATCTAGGAAAATAGAGAAGTTACAAATGACATTTTGCTAATGAAAACACAGCAAGGTAAAGTTTGTTTTCCTCTGAGAATAGTGTAGTATATTGTAAGCTTTGCTAAACAAGTGTTTTAAACCTCTGCTAATTAAGCTCAAGTTATATACCTCTACAACCTGTGCTGGACTTCCAGTGATATATGTGTGTTCTCTGAAGTGGTTACTGATGGAAATCTGAATGGAAGTAATTATGTAACTTTACCAGTTTTCAAACTAAGGGTGAAATCTCAGTGATCAGCTGCTGTCCCCTAAATAAATAAATTAGCTTGTGGCACTCCTAGAAAGTATTTGTAAATTATTGGTTAAATCGTATTAAGCTGTCTCCAAATTTATTTACATTCAAAACAAGGAAGAGAAAGCAGATAATGATTAAAGTGGATAGATAGATGGAATGTAACCTTTTCTTCTTCCCAGGCCTTTGTTTCACCTTCTAAGTCAGCTGGCGAAGGTAGCAGTATCAGTGATATAAGTCTGAAGTCTGAAAAGTTCCAAAGGACTAAAGTCCCCAGGGCAGAGTCTGGAGACAGTATTGGCTCTCTGTCAGAAGATCGCAACCTTCCATATAGGTAATGAATGTAAAAACTCCCCACCTGATACTGTTAACTCTGCAAATCAAGACACTGGCTTTTTTTAATTCAAATGAAGCATCCTGCTTAAGCTACATTTGTAGCTTAGTTCTGTCCCCATTCCGCCCTGCCACCCCCCCCAACAAGATCTGTGCCTTTATCAGAGGTGGTCTCTGGCTAGTCTTTATGCAGCTTAAACTCAAAATGAGCTAATAAAATATGTTTATACATAAGGAAGAGGTTTGGGGTTTTTGTTTGTGTGTTGAGTTTGGTTTTGTGGTAGTGGCTTGTTTGTTTGTTTTTCAATGAGGGTGTTGAAACACTGGCACAACTTGTTCAGAAGTGGTAGGTGCCCTGTCCCTGGAACCATTCAAGATCAGGTTGGGGAGGCCTATGAGCAACCTGATCTAGTCGAAGATCTCACTTCAGTGTTGTTGGACTAGACGACCTTAATGTCCTTTCCAACTCAAACCATTCTATGATTATGATTTTTTTTAAATTTTTTTAAAGCCATTTAGTCAAGTTGGAAAATATCAATACCTCATACATATGTATGTATATTTTTAAAAAAAGTTTGACACCTGTGAAACACTTAATGGGGTTTCCTCTTTTAAAAGCATTGATGCATATAGATCTCAAAGATTTAAAGAAACTGATCGTCCTTCAGTAAAGCAAGTAATTGTTCGCAAAGAAGATGTTGCTTCAAAGCTAGAAATGAAAAAGAATGGCCCATCTGATCAAGTCAATATCAAAAAGAAAATGCAGGTATGTAATACTTCTTAAAATCCTTTTCCTAACTTACTTTTTCCTCAATTTCCTCTGAATATTCAGGATGCGAACATACCACTTGGAACTGGAGATTACGTTGTTCAGAATAAATATCTAATGGTAGGAAATGATTCTGCATAATTTGAACTGCTAATGCTTATAGATGGATCTTTCTATAGAGTAAGTCTGGAGAGATCAAGCCTTTGTTTAGAAAAGGAAATGGCAAATCTAGATCTTATTACTGCCTTTGAGTTAGGAGTCACATCTACGTATTTTCAGCAGGCAATATTCTGATATTCCTGGTGCTATATTCAACTTTTGTTGCTGAATTTCTGCTTACATGCTGCTCCCCCTTGTGAAGGGAAGACTAGACTAGATATGGAGCATACAAACACTGAAGTCATTCACTGCCTGCCATATTTAAAATACCTCTGAGGTCAAAAAGTTGTTGTGCAACTTTCATTTAGAGAAGTAACTGTAAATGGCAAGATTTTTGTATTATCTAAATGGTCTGGGGGTTGTGGTTTTGGTGTGTGTGTGTTTTGGTTTTGTGTTTGTGGGGGGTGTTTCGGTTTTTGTTGTGGGTTTTTTCTAAAGCACAGCCCCAAAAATGCTAATCTCAAGACATTTCCTTGTTGGAATGTAACAGTAAATCTCAGTAATTATTCTTACTACTGGTTTCCTCTAGGAGCTAAATAATGAGATCAACATGCAGCAGACAGTGATTCATCAAGCCAGTCAAGCTCTGAACTGCTGTTTTGATGAGGAACATGGAAAAGGGTCACAAGAAGAGGCAGAGGCAGAGAGACTTCTCCTCCTTGCAAGTAGGCTTTTAGACTCAAGTTTAATTCTGTCGTGAATGCTTTGGGAAGAATTGATGAACTCTGGCAGTGCATTCATTATGCTACTTTATAGCTGCTTATTTAGAGTTCTTCACTTGGAAAATGAGATGATAGTATCTGTTCTGTCTTGGCATCTATAGGGAAGAGGGCATTTTCATTATCTTTCTTATCTGAAGTATTCCTACTATTCTGGGAGATTTGAAACATTTCTGTTTCAATTGACATATAGCAAAAAATATTGTTCAGTACTACTTTTTCCTCTGTTACAAATAAAATTAATTAATTTATACAGCTGAGAAGAGAACTGCTTTATTGGAAGAACTGAGTAAACTGAAGTGTGAGGGACCTCATAATAAAAGAAATAAAACTGCTTCTACATCCACGGAATTTGCTCCATCAAGGGGATCTGTTTCCATTTCAGAAATGCGTCTACCTCTAAAAGCAGACTTTGTATGTGGTACAGTTCAAAAGCCAGGTAAAACTAACAACTGAAAGCTTTACCCCTTCACTTCCTCTGCCCCATTGTCCTTATAGGTATTTCTCATTTATTCTCCTTGAATGATTTTTTTTTTTTTTCCTGTGTTGGTCTTTCTCATAACTCTGGAAGCAATGAAAATTCAGCAGTTGCATTTAATTGATCTGCTTTTTGGCTAAGTTTTCAATATTTTGACATGATTGTCCTTTTCTTGCTTGTGAGGTTCAAGAAACTAATCAAAACTTTCCCAGACATTCTTAAAGATCTCTGATGTTCTGTAACCTGTTCAGAGGAAGTGGAATTTTGTGTCTCGGGTTGTCTTCCCTCTTATGCCTTGAAATTTTTCTGACAGATGCAAATCTAGTTCTAAATAGCATTACATATAATCTGACCTCTGTGGTGGTGTGAAATGCTCATTAAGCCTTTTTTTTGGTTATTTTTGTCCTTCTGATAAAATCCCAAAAGAATTAATGGAAGACTAGCGTGCATAAATTATGTTGTCACTATTTAAGTCATTAAAGCATTAAAATGTAGATTTGCTTCTTTGTTCCAGAAGAATATCTGGCAATACTGATATGCAGGTAGAGAGACTTATCCTGGAACATAGTAAGCTTCTTGCACATGGTGTTTTAAAGACTCTGCAAGCCTACAATAACCACTGTTATCTTACACAATGCCACAAAATATGATTGTAGCTGGACGGGGTCCTACTTCTTGCCTCACTAAAATCTGAGGACAAGAATAATTGAAAAAGTTGTGTTTAATATTGGTTGCAAAACATCTAATTTGTGTGTAGCCTTTCTTGTTTTCTTGTTTAACTGTTGTGTGAAATGTGAAGTGTGGTCTTAGGTCTTCAAATAAAACGACAGTCAAGTATATAAATGTAAATAATCTGACCTAATTTATCTATCAGTAATTCTCAAAACAAAATTATCTAATAAAAAACCCTGTGAACTATTTGTCAAAACTTTATTCAGAAAATTCAGCACTTGCTGTATATTGTGCACCAGAAGATCTATTAATCTTTTACATCTCTATAGAGAATATCAAATATGAAGGGTACAAATCTTTCCTTACTCTTCAACTGTTCTGAAAGCTGTGACTTGACCTCTACAACAACGTACTCTTAACCCCCCCCTCCCCCGCCAAACAGTTGTATTTTTTTGGAGGATGCGTGGTATGGTGGTATGCGATACTCTAAATTTACTGTTGGGCGATTTGCTGCCAAATTCACTTCTGACAATAGTGAGGTGTGCCTGTGGTGATATGTGTCTTTTTTTGGGGGGGGCGGTGTGTTTTTTTCTTTTACCCCCTTATGTGAAAAGCTAGGGAAACTAGTTTCCTTGATACTCAAAAAAACCATGAGAATGGGCCATAGTGAAAACTGATGTTTGGTTAAGATGGCAGGCCTAGAGAATAACTTCAGAGTATGAGGAACTAAGATGAACTGCCGAGTCTGACTGGAAAGTTCTTGGTCTCCCCTCTCATTCTGGGTAGCACAGCTCTGGTTTGAGAGGCCCCAGGCTGTAACTGGTGGTTGTGAATCCTCTGAAGACAGTCTTACTAGTGGATACAATAGGGGAAAAAAAACTTTGTTTAAGAGTTAAACACTCAAGATTTGCATATAAACTTAAGTGGGGTGAAACATGTGTTTAATGGCAATGCGATACTTGAGGGGCTTTAGATACTTGGGCACCTCTGGCTAACAAACCCATCTGATGTGTTTACAGAAGCAGCAAATTACTATTATGTGATAATACTGCGATCTGGAGCAGAAAACATGGTTGCAACTCCATTAGCAAGTACTGCCAGTTCCCTAAATGGAGATGCTCTTACTTTTACTACAACATTTACTATGTAAGTATAAAGAAACTGTTTTGGAACCACTTTCAACACTGATGGTGGAGCATGCATAAAATGTTTAAAATCTTCATATAAGGGTGTTATATCCTGCAAACAAATATGGTGAGATCTTGCAGTATGAATATTTCCTGCTTTAGGAAATAACAAGAATGTGCTTCTCTCAAAAGAGCAATTCAGACTTACTCTACCACCCAGTAGCTAATTTTTCTTGCTTTTTCTACTGTTCTCTCCTGAAACACCTGCAATGACAGATGGATCACTCAGCCCAAGACTGTTTTTTAATCTTTCACAGCAACTAATGTTTTATATAGCTGTTTGGTTTTGGTATCTGGAAAAAAAATAGTACTCTTAAAACTAAAGTTTTGACTCTTGTATGTTAGCTAAAATGGTAATGTGAGTTCTAATGCCTGTTAGCAAAAGTCTTCCAAAATAAGCAAGCAAACTCCCTTTTTGAATTTCAGTCCAACTGGATTTTTCACTTGAAGCTATTTACTCAACCCAATCTCTGTATTCCAGTATGGACTGAACAGTGCAATTTGAGAAATGCTAAATGAGCTCTTAACTGCCACTTGTCCTTCCTCCCTGACCTATGTTCTTTGAGTTCTAGAAAGTGTCTTGAAGTAATAAACTCAAATCTTAAACAACCCTGCTACTTGCACCAAAGTAGATGTTAAGGATCTCGAACAGCACTGTTGGCATGTAGGAGTAAGCCGATGTATTAGTGTTGACTAGCAGCTAATCTCACATTATGGATAAGCCTCTGTTACAGAGAATTTAGTTGTTCCCTGAGCAGTTTTAAGAAGTGGAAGGGAGTAACTTCTTTTTTTAAAAAAAAAAAAAAAAAAAAAAGCCCCACAAACCTGTACTCTGCTTCAGTCTGTATTTAATTTGCTGTTTCCCCTCTTCTTCCCTTTTAGGGACGATTTGTAAAATGTTTTTGAAAAAAAA
>JANHGN010017221.1:5229-20285 GCA_024605025.1 Megaceryle maxima
TTTGGGAGAAAAATATTAGTTTTAGTGTTTTGTGTGTGTTTTTTTAAAATAATAAACCGTTTTTTTTTACTAAAAAAAATGGTTGTTTTTTTTTTTTTGTGGGGGGGGGGGGGGGGGAGTGGTGAGAAGAAGGGAGCTCCAGTAGTTTACCAGAGGTTGCTTATTTCTGTGATTTTACTCAACACTCTCTCAAAGTTATTTTGAACAGCTAGTCACTGCCATAACGTGGCTATTTCAAAGGAAATTAGAAGCTTTGGGGCTGCAACACAAAGTAGATTATGTTAAACATTTGAAAATGAGAATAAGTGGAATTAAGAGTGGGGATGAGATATGTGAGCTTATCTATCCTTGTTCTGATCTCCCAAATTTTCAGTAGCAGTTGGCTGAAATGAAACCAGGTAACATTATATTATTATTCTCTGCGTGCTGTGGTACAGACCTTTCTATTGTCATTTCTTTTCTGATTGTTTTGCCGAGACTCCTGTCTCTGTTGCAGCTGTATTGATCCAGGAGTTTGTCAGCAATTTGCTCCATCTTTTTCTCCTCTTGGGATTAGGGGTGGCCATAGATGTAGGGCCGTGTCCCGGCTGTTAAGATTGTGTCCCTTTGCATCTACTGGGGGGGATGCCAGAGTGCCCTGTATTGTATTCCAAGGCTAGAGGAGAATAGGAGTGAGCAGAAGGAGGGTATTATGGGGCTTGTCGAGAATATGGGAAACAAAGAAATGAAAAGCTACTATACAATTAGACCAAAGGTCAACCTAAGCTTGACCTTTATGTCTATAGGCAATGATATACAAGAGATTTATATAGGAAGTGGCACGATAATTAATGGAGAAGGAAAAGGAGCTTTTTAAAGCTGTTGTTTGGTAAGGATAGAGTCCTAGGCTCTGCAGCCAAGACTGTGGGTATGCGATAGTTTACTTAGCGTGGAGGCCAGAAAGATAAGTGTTAGTCACTTGATGTGCGTCGCTGAAGATTGCTCTGTAATGAACGTCCCTTGTTTTGTTTGGGAGATGGTAATGAGCTTTCTGGATACGTGCTAATAAACATGTATGAGTTGTGCCTCCTCTCTGCTCCTGCCAGGACTGCATGGGCTGGAGGTAATGCTTCAGTTGCCAGTTTCCATCCTAAAAGAACATCTAACAGCAGGAGAGAGTAGGAAAGGGAGAGTTTCAGTCTCTACCCTGCTTTGGGGCTGGTACACGGCCAAGAGCTTTTCCAGAACAGTTAGCTGTGAAGCACCCCTTTATCTCTGCAGATATTTTCTTCTATTTGCCTGGCATGTTTGTAGTGTACGCCGTGAGTGTTTTTTCCCCAGTTTCCAGCCCAGATACGATCGGTTGTGCTAAATCCTTCAAGAGTTCAGTAGGACTCTCCTGTTGGCTTTTCTTCAGTTTGACACCTGGTTGCTCCCTTGATCCCGGTAATTTTGATTGGAAGGGACCTTGGGAAATCTCTAGTCCAACCTCCTGCTCAAAGCAGGATCAGCTGTGAGGTCACAACAGGTTACTCAGGACTTTATCCAGGCTTGTCTTTAAAACCATAAAGGATGGAGACTGCACAACCTCTGTGGGCAGCCTCTTAGTTAAGCAGTAAAGCTTAGTTATGTTCTCACAGTGAAAACGTGGAGGGTTTTTTTGTTGTTCTATTTTAGTTTGTTTGGTTTTAGTATCTAGCCTGAACCTCTTATTTCACCTTGTGCCTATTGTCTCATCCTTCTGCTGTGTACCTCTGTGAAGATCATGGCTCAGTTTTCTTGCTGACCTCCTTTCCACATTGGAAGCTTGCCATTAGGTTCCTCCAAAGCTTTCTCTTTACCAGGCTGAATAAGCCCCACTCCCCCAGCCTCTTGCCAGATCATCTTGTACTTCACTTCTCTGACAATAAGATACCAGTAGCTTGTTTGAAGATGGGTATTGGGCCGATGATTCCATGCCACAGATGTAGTTCTGGAGGAGTTTTTTTTTTTACTCCTGTGGATTTCTGTTGGTGGAGGTGTAATACAAAATCCTTAACATCCTCAGAAACGTGCAAAAGTAGTTCCTGAGAATGGGTATCGCTGGAAAAGGTGGAGGTTGCCTCAGAAAATGAGATTTAAAGCGATGAGCTTTCCAAGAGGAGATGATGGCAGATGATGGGCAAGAGGTAGGTATCTTTTCACCAGGAGCCTCCACAGGATTTCTGACCATTTTGAAAATGGATACACTAAACTCTCCTACTCTTTCCTGCACTCCCATTAAATACATGGCTATGAAGCTGATGGAAAACTGAGCTCAGTCTCCTTACTTGCTTATTGAGCAGCTGTAAGATCCATCCTCTGCTGTGTTTTCAGGGGGTGTGGTTTTCAGTAGGGTGCCTTAGGTCTATCACATTTCAACCTTGGCCCTCTGGACTGTGTACTTGCCTGATGCTGCTCCTCTGTTCTTGAGGCTCTCAACGGGGAGCAGATTGGCAGCTGAGCCAAAAGGCAGAGTTTAGCAAAATAATTCACCCCAGGTTGCTTCTGGGGTTAAAATTGGCTTTGTGTATCTCTGCAGAACAACCGGTACTCCTGAGAATCACTTCTTTGGCCTAGTCTGATCTTGGTCCTTCTGCATATTTGTGGGCTGTTTGGTGTGGGTCTGTATGAGGTTCCTTCAGCTTTGCTTTGCATGCGATGGTGCCAGAGCTCCCTCCTGAGAAAGTCCATTTTCCTTCTTGTGAAGAGCATCCCAGCTTGTTCGCTGTGCAAGCAGAGAGCTTCCTTTCGCTCTCCAGCCACCTGAAGAAATTTACTGTCCTTTAAAGCAGGACAGGCAGTTGAGAATTGGAGCTGAAACTTGTTGCCTACCTTCATTTATGGTTTTCTGCAAGATGTTCCCCCTGCCTTCTCTGTAGAGCAGGGTCTGGATTTAGTAAGGCCGCTCTGTTCAGCTTTTCAAATGAAAATGTGATTAGTCCACGTGCAGAATAGAATATAGGATGGAAATAGCAGTGAATGTAGTTTTGCTTGGCAATTTAGCAGAGGTGCAGCTCACAATCATTTATTTTTCTTAAAAGCAGAGGCCAAATGCAATATGGATAACGTGTTTGGTTCAGGTAAAATCAGTAATCTGAGCCGCGGGAGCGCGTCGTAAAAAGTTGTGCGGATGAGAATGTTTTTTGATACAGTCATTCCTCATATTGTTTCTGGAGACTCCCTTGACAAAATGATCTCACTTTTGTGCAGATGTTGTATCTTGTTTCCCTGGTGCAAAATAAGAAGCCTTTGAAACGGTCCAAGTATTTGTATGGACTTAAAACTTATTGAAAAATCTGTTAGAGACAGCTCTGCTCGGGCTGTCTATGGAGTTGTTAGTGCACCTATAAATACATCGCACCAACATGGAAAAAAACCCAACCCGACATAGAAACTTCAGCAGCGGTACAGAAACAAAGCTGCTCTTTTTTTGTAGGTTCTGTGTTGCTTTAGCAGTATCTCCTCAGTGAATCTGCTGAGGCTGCTTGATAGCAGGGCTTCAGATTTGTTTAATCTAGTATCAGAACTGTTGTTGGTTTGAATTGCAAGCATTTTTAGATAATATTTTTCTAAAGGGTGTACACCCAGATTTTCATTCAGTTCATTTCTACTTTTTCCCCTCTTTGGTGTTAAAATTTTGAAAGGCTGAAAATAAACACAGGTTCTAAACTGAATCTGAAGAATGTAAAGGTAGCTGTGCTGGGTCAGACCAAGGGTGAATTTGGCCCAGTTTTGTCTCCTACAGCTTCCAGAAGTGAGCACGTAGGGAAAAGCGAGAACAGGACAAAGTATGAGAAATACCTGTCACCTCTTTGCAGTGTTCCCCTGGTCTGCAGCTATTTTCAGCTCAGTCCTCTGAACCCGAGGGGGGCCATTAGCTGAACAAGCCTTAAGAAATTGATTTTCCAAGTGCCTGTCCAGGTTCCTTTTGAACCTATATAAACTCCTTTTGTTCATGGTACTTTGGCAGGGGGTTTCTGTTGTTCTGCTGCTTGCTGCACGAGGACTCTGCTCGTTTTGTTTTCAGCCCGGTTCCCACCAGCTTCATCCACTGGTCTCTGTACTGTGTAACATAAGAGCTTGAAGAGCTGATCCCTGTCCCCTCTCCTTGTGCTGTTGATGGCTTTTTAGATTGCTATCCAAACTGTCCCCATGTTCTCTATTTTTAACTTGAAAAATCTTACTTTTTTTTCTATTTCTTAAGTCACGCTGGACTTCTGTTATCCTTCTGTGAACAGCTCCACTTCTAATATATCTTATTTTTAATTTTTCTTTTAAGATGAGGCCACTAAAACCACTCACACTTTGAGAGCTGAATGAACCGGGGATTCATATAGTGTATAATGGCTTCTCATTTGCTCCCTGTTCCCTTCCTAATGATTTCTCTCAATGATTTGTGTGTTTGACGGCTGCTGAGCTGATGTTTTCCTATGTCTGTTTATCTTGGGCCCAGGAGCTTGCTCCAGTGTGGTAAAGGTCATCCCAGAGCCCATCACTTTATGTGTAAAGCGAGGTCTGCCTGGGCTGCTTTTCCCATAGGCAGTGCTCAAATTGCTCTGTCACTGAGGTCTTTCAGCGATTCCTTAGTTCACCTTCATCCTTAAAACCAGAGATTTTGTCACCCCACCGATCACTTTGTTTTCTTGCTGCTTAACGAACAGGTTAAGCTGCCTGTGCCAACACAGGCCCTTGCAGAACTCCACGCATGACCTTCCTCTATTGTTTGGTCTTGGAACAACTCGGACACACTGGTAACAGAAGAACTTTGAATAGCAAGCTAAGGATCCATAGCCTGGCTATTTTTTTTATTATTATTATTATTATTTTTAAAATTACGTTTATTTTTAATATTATTAATGCTGTAAGATTGCCCAGCTTGTGTGTGCAGACTGGATTTCCATCGTTTCATTTGACCTGTACTAATCTGTTGTTTAAAAAACACATATAGAACTCTGAGGTGGTGCCAAGCTCTTTTAAGGGGAAGCAGAGATGTGTTGAAACTTGTTTCCTATGTTCAGTTAACTAGAAAAGTTGGGGTTTTTTGTTTCTTTTTTTTTGGTTTTTTTTTTTTGGTTTTTTTTTTCTTTTTTCTTTTTAATGTGCCTTTGTGTTCCAGAGCAGATTCACATGGCTTAGGAAAGGGCTGGAGCTAAGTGTTAGTTGTTTAACTGCATGGACTCCTTCGTTCCTCAGGCCTGTGCGTGAGTGATGTCTTGATGCCTCTATTTTTACTTTTCTCCCAGCACTAGAATGCTGTTTGCTTTTCACATAGAGGCTGAACAAGGTTGTGAAGCGATATGGTGTTTATAACATCCTTACTTACCTGGAATTAGAAATTCTGTGTTACCTAGTGAGCTTATCGGGAGGCAGAAGGGTAAAAGACCCTTCTTGCCAAAATGCGAGGCTGAAAACCAGAAAATGCGCTTCATTTTGTCATGAGATCCTAAATAATATATTTTTTTATCCCCCTCCAAGTATATGTAAAAAGGGACAGGCAGAATATAAATTCATGAACATGTGAGAGTCATTCAAATGACATTAATGAGCTGCAAAAGGCTTGTATATATGCAAATTCCTATTCAGAGCGGGATTTGGATGAGTGCGGTTAATGAGGTGGGGCAGTAGTTTGGTCAGTAAAGATGAAAAGGAGCAGTGACTGGAGCAACAGCCTCCCTCTGCCACACCAGTGGGGTGGGTGTTCAGAGGTGGGGAGGCCAGGGTAGGGACAGCCGGGGAGCGTTTGTATCTGCAGGAACACTCACATCTTCTACTTTCACTTGGTTGGGGTTTCCACGTGGAAGTTTGAACTTCGCTACGGGAGTTTTCTTAGGCAGCTCTTTCAATTCTGCTTGTTCTTGGGGCTGAAGCCAAGTTAAATGCGGTATCATTTTTGGAATTGCAAGAGTTTTCATGTATTTTAAATGATAGGTGTGGCTGAAATTTGGCTTATAAAAACCTTCATTCCATCAAGCAGTTTGTTTCCACGCAGGGCAGGGGTTATTGTGTGAGTAGATGAATTGAATTCAGTCTTTAGTTAGTAGAAAAAGACAGCGCTCGAAGGCTGAGGTGGCGGGGAGTGTTTCAGATTGATGGCACTGGGAAATAATATTTTTCTAAAGGGTGTACACCCAGATTTTCATTCAGTTCATTTCTGCTTTTCCCTCCCTGGTGTTAAAATTTGAGAGGCTGAAAATAAACACAGGTTCTAAACCGAATTCTTAAGATTGTCTTAACTGAATCTTAAAAGCACTGCCACTGAAGGAGTGTCCTTAGTGTCTCTCCTTAACATGTGCCAGTGTGACTGTGTAGGAAATGTTTCTATAGGCCTTGTCTGTGCTGTATGTGGGCCAGGAAAATATTGCATAGAGAATGCATTCTCAGTTTTCTAACTCACTATGGGATGTTTTCTCCTGGAACTAATCACTGGGAGTTAAGGGGTTCTTAAGCACTGCGTGCTTTTATTTGAGCCTATAGGTAACATGATTTAGCTAATCCACGTGAAAAGAAACTTTTTGACTGTGGACAGCACTGGAAAGTGGAAGGACAGAGTAGCCCAGATTCTGAGGGGCGAGGTAGGATTGTGGGGTTAGGATCAGCTTTGTCAGGAGTCTAGGCTTTCCCTAAGATGCATCTTCTCAGCCTGTCTCTGGCTGCGTGTTGTCATTTGAAACTGTTTTCTTTACCCTCTTTTTGAATGCTGAAGAAAAGCAGGAAGGTCTGCTTCCTCTCCTATTATTCCATCATCTTTTTACATTTTTACATAGTGGGAAGAAACCGGTCGTTGTGGGCGATATGAAAAACGGAGCTTCCTGCTTTCCCTTTCTTTGTCCCCATGCCTCTTTTAGATGTCTTCCCCAGGATGCGCATTCAGCGCTTGGCACCGCTGCCGCCCCGGCACTCTCTTTCCAAGCCGCGCTGGTACTTGGAATGAAATTGGTGTGATTCTTGACAGTCTTAGTGATGCTTTTTAGTGTCATGAGTAGCAGCCAAAGAAGTCATCTGTGTCTTGTTAGCTTGACTGACCTGGGATCCTAAATCTGCCTCGGTGGGAACTGGATTGAGTCCTGTCCCAGTAAGGGTTTTTGAAATGGGAGATGAGCTTCTGACTGCCAGTTTTTTCACCTGGGTTTGGACAAGTGACACAAGAGAAGTTTTCTTTTTCATCTAGCTGATTTCTATAATAATAAATGTATTTTGGCACTTGAAAATTCATCTGTCTGAATATGTGATGTAAATATTAATTCCATGTCATATTGATGCATGCAATAAATAAATAATTCCCTTTTTACAGTTAGAAATAAATTAGGCTTTAGTGTACATTTAACTGCTCTATAAATAGTCAAACCTATAATTTGTGTTCCCTATTGTTCCGTGACAGACAATAGCTCTTCAGAGTCTGAAAAACTGACTTTTCTTGAATTACTGGCTGGCCACACGTGGTTCACGCATAGTTCCCTTGCTCTCAGTTTGCTGTTATGTGGCTACTCTCTATCCTGGATACCTTGTTGAGAGAGAAAATGAGCTTGGGGAGATGAGTGATTTTTCTAGGTGGTATTCCCATCTGGTTGCACAGCCCTCTGTGTTCCTAGGGTACTCATGGGCAGTCATACTCCACTGATGAGCCGTTCCCACGTGGGTGACCTCTTCTCCCGTCCACCTCTGATTATGTATCTGAGGTTTACAGTATTTATTTTGAAATTCTTTGCCCTTGTGGAATGACTGTAGGACCAGGTATGTCATATATCTCATTTCTAGCTCTGGATTCCCTTCTCTGACTTCACCTTCAGTTCTGAAAAGTACTCTTACCTGCAGAATCAGAGGTTGGAAGGGGCTTTCCAAGGTTGTCGGGTGTTTTAGTTCCCTGCAAATCCGCTCATTTGGCTGTAGCTGCCTCAAGAGCTGTCGGTACTGATGCCCAGGTCCCTCTCCTGAACCATCAGCCACGTAATGAGAAAAATGCCCGAGAAATGTAGATTTTTCCTCTAAATTTAACTACTTTGTGTTTAGTAACTTTGAATTTCATATGCAATTATCTCCTAACTTGCTGAAAGTGGTCACGGACTGTCATGTAAACACACGTATGCTACTGCTGGTGCCTAAAAACCTGAACCTGTTGGTTCACAGGTTCACATAAAGGGGTAGTAATTCTTCTTAGACCAACTGATGTGGTTGAAAAATGTTTCAGATGTGCAAATTCTTTCTCTAAATATAATAAGAAGTGTTACTTTCCATCAGGCCTTGCCTCTCTTGCATCCTTTTGCTTACAGCCGCTGTAGTGTTGATAGATAAAATATGGGAAGCAGCAAAGTGACTCCCAGATCAGTGGTGATGCTTTAAACAAGGAAATATTCAATAGCTAAGGAACAGAGAGAGGATTGTTGGTTCTGCTTTGGTCTCCCGTGAACATTTAGGACAAGGTGTTTCTAGGAAGGACGAGGGCTAAGCAAGCGGAGTGCAAAGAACTTGGATTATCTCCTTGGCTTTTTAATGATGGCTTTGTTTCAGAAATAAGTAGAGGAAAGGGAAGAGAATGGATGTCTCCTCCTGGAAGACAAGGAAGACTTGAGCAGAAATAATGCTCATTGTACCTGAACTGTATGAAGACTTAGAATTTCTAACTGCACTGAAGGAGTGATTTTTGAAGAGCTTCACTAGGACATGCTGGAAATCAGGACATCCTAGAATGATTTGGGTTGGAAGGGCCCTCAAAGATCATCTCGCTCCAACTCCGCTGCTGTGGGTGGGGACACCTCCTGCTAGCCAGGTTGCTCAAAGCCCTGTCCAACCTGATCTTGACATCCAGTGATGGCACAGCCACAGCTTCCCTGGGCAACCTGTTCCAGTGTCTCACCACCCTCAGAGTGAAGAACTTCCTCCTCATCTCTAATCTAAATCTCACCTATTCCAGTTTGAAGCCACTCCCCCTTGTAAAAAGGGGTGAAGAAAACCCAAGAATGTTGATGTATTAAACTTGGGGCTTCCCTGGGTTTCGTGCTGTGTTAGGTACTCCCTGTGCTACTGGTGAGGAGATACTTCTTTTGTGTGATGCATCTCAACCGATTATCGGAGGAGCTGTCGTGTAAAAGGTGTTGTTCGAGCTCTTATTTCATCTTGCTGACTTACTGATGCATAACTACTTAAAAAGAAGTGTGTACTTTGGCTTCCTTGTGTAATTTCTAGACACAAATTTGAAGACCTTCTGAAATAAAGGAATTATGTGCAGAGTGACTAATTTGGTTTTTGTTTTTCAAAGACTCTGTATGGATACCAGTGTGATTGCTTGATAGAATATTTGTTTTCCAGCTTATTGACACAGTGGGAACTTTTGGCTCCATTGCTTATTTCTATGATAAAAAATAAGACTAATTGTTAGTAGCAATAAATTATTATTCTTGGTGGACCAGTATGAGAAGGGAATGGGGTATTTGGTTAGTATATTTCATAGGTACTTGTCAACAGACTTAATTCGTGTTCGGTTTCTTTATTTGGAAAGGGAAATATTCTAATGATAAATTATCATTTCCCATACCTGATGTTTTATCCTATCTCTTAATTTCCCTTTCTTCTCTCTTCCTTCCACCTTTCCTTCCTGCCCAGTTTTGTTTTAGATGTTACTGTCAGAGTCTTTAGTATCTCCCCGTGGTTATGGATAAAAGCACTGCCAAACATTCTTGTGCACCTTGTGAGATAGTCTCTGAACAAGGCGATACTGGTACATGGCACCCAGTGACAAAGCTGGTGGCAGTGGTGGCCGTGTCTGAGTTCCAGCTCTGGGGATGGATCCTGCTTGTGTGATGGAGCTCAGCATCTCAGAGTCACTCATTTTAGTTCTAATTCCTAAAGCCTGGGAATACGTTCCTCAGAAGGGAACTTTGTGAAAAGGGCTGCTTCAAAATCTAAAAAACAATTTTATTATGTGTTGTTTTGGCTTGCTTATTTTTTTTTTTTTTCCCCAAGTGAGAATTGTGAACAGATAACTCCAGTTCTCTACCTTCCCTCCTCTCCAGGCATTAACATAGCAATTGGTTACTTTTGAGGGAAATGAGATTCAATTACGTACTTTGCAAGTCAGTAACCGAATTTAATACGATTGTTAATTAAAACTTTTTGAGATCCCCCAATAATTGTGAGTGATGCTGTAGTCTGTCTCCTGTGCTGCATCCTGGAAAATGGGACAAGTGTGTGTGGGGGGAAGTAGTTTATCCAGAAGTGTTTGGGATTTATTTGACTGTATAATGTCATCTCCTGAAGTGTCATCTCATTTGAAGCTAAATAAGTATCAGAAGTTTGTTTATGGTGGGCAACTAACTCTTCAGCACTGGGTGGTAACTTATGGCAGATGGAGAATAGATCACTTTGCAGTTCTGTAAGGTACAGAAATAAAAAGATTTATATGTAATATATATATATTTTTTTTAATCTTGGAGGAAAACATGCATCTGTTGTGGCAATAATTTGCTTTAATCAAGGGATGCTTAAGCTGACTAACACATACAAAGAACTAACGTCAGTTGCAGCAGCAGAGACTTTAATTTGTTGCAAGCAAACATCAAACACCGAATATATAAGAATGATACAAGAATGTAGATCTCAGTATCCTCCTGTCCCCTGCTAAGAGGTTCCGTAAGCTGCTGGCGGAAGCCGCCTCTTTATCCATGTTGCAATGTGAGTACATTCATTGAATTCCAGGTACATTCTTCTCCAGCTTTCCTTCAGAATTGACTTCCAAAAGCTACATGTGCTTCGTGCAGGTATTTTAGATATTTAGAGAGTAACTAGAGCTTCATTCTCTAGTGTTCTGCTGAAAAAGGATGGCTTAAAGGGACTCGGTTTAGTAGACTCCCTATCCCTGAATGCCAGAGCAGTCAAATTGTTTAAGTAACCGTTGCTTTTCTTTTAATTGGAGACTTTAAAATGTATGTTTTCTTTTCTAAAATCACCGTGGGAGGGGAAATCAACGTCTGTTTGTGGCCTCCCCTACGGCTTCCAGAAGCTAAGACTAATTAGTCCTAATTTTTCTCTTTCTTATACAAAGAGACACAACCTTTCAGAGTATTCCTGAATGCTCCGCAAGTTGTTATACTTGTATTATACCTGTGTAGACCTTTAGAGTTGTTTGTGAGAGAGATTATAACAGGACACACTGTGTTCAGCAAGCTCTTTGGACAGCTGTGGCTGGCTTGGGCTCTGCTGAAGCTTATTGCATAGGAATTAGCTCTTCTGTCAGCCAGTTGAAAGGCTTAGTTAAGGATAAGAACATTCTTAATAAAAAGTAAATTTGTCTGGCAATGACCCTCTCCCAAATAGCTGAAAATAATTGTCTTCATTATTAAGCCTTAGGTGTAAGCTGTTTTTCTTCAGAGAGGCACACTGGGTTTGTATCTAGAGATTGTCCAAACTAGTATTTCTGCAATTACTTGTCGTGAAAATCATGCTAGCACATAGCTCTGTGAAAGTAATTCCCATCTGCAAAGACAAATACGCGAGGGACAATTAAGTTTGAGCGTGGCTGAAAAAAACCTTGAGTCTCAGAGAACTGAAAAGAAGATTACTACTGTGTCAGCAACCTTATTTAATACCAAAAGTAATAATACAGTTCACCTAGTGAATAAAATCTCTTGAGAATGGTAAAAATTTTGTTACGGATTAAGATAAAATGTGACTTACTTTAAATCAAATACAATTTAGCCAGGACTGAAGTCCTGGCAGATTTTCTTCAACAAATTTGGCTCTTGCAGTTCGAGCAGGTTCCTGGCTCAGCTGCCCACCCCACTTCTCTGCTATGGCAGCGTCAGTGTGCAGCCAGGGAGGCAGGGCAGGCCACACTGTGGTTTGAAAGCCATTATATTAAAAAAAATAATAAAATAATAATAATAAAAAAATCCCACGGGGTTTAAGTGTCCCAGCACTGAATGGCATTTTGGGTACGTTGGCACATGGTGTGTTCTGCTGAGTGTCTGCCAGACGAAATAACCTCTCGAGGGGGAGGTGGAGCAGAGGTCTGGGAGGGCAGTTGCCTACGCTAATTTGCCAGGGTAGATGCGTTAAGGCGTTTAGCAGATATTTCCCACATACGATACAGCAAAATACCACAGACATCTGCAAAAAACATAAGACAACTTTGAACACATGGGGATTCTATTAAACATTCCAGACTCTGCCTGTTACGAGCAGCCAGTTAAGTGGGGCTAGAGCTGTCTCGCCGCTTTCTTTCGCGATATCCTTTCCCTCTATAGTGATTTTTGTTCCTTTTATCACTGTCAGTTTTCTTGTCCTCAGTAAGTGACAGGCTTCCTAAATTTGAGGGTAGTCAAGTTTTACCAGGAGGACAGATAGAAGCAAACAGTGTTTGCCAAGAGCAGGTAAGAAGAACGTTCCCGGTGCTAGTCGATCCGTGGAATTAAGAGTTAAGTGGTTACCGTATCCTTGGTAGGTTGTTACCTGAGCTGAATGAGGAAGGATGGCAGGAGAAAATTGCAGGACCTCCTGCCCAGAAGCCCTTCAGACTGAACTGCTGCAGTTTTAAATGATCTCTTTGCTGCCAGAGATTCCCAGCGGTAGCAGGCGCTTGAATCTGAGCTTCGTTCTTTGGGTAGGCTGGTTCAAGGGTCATCGTGGTTTTATTAACAGATATGCAGCCATGTCACTGGCAAGGAAATACATTGTTTGTGAGCACGCTGAAGTAGACAGCACCCGATGACTTCAGCTTTAGTGTAAGCTCCCTGCTAGCTTGGGAAGAAATATGTTACCTGGTGAAAATCATGAGTACAGAGTTTGACCTTCAGGAAGCCCATGTCTGTGGAGATACCAACAACAGGTCAGCTCAGGCGAGTTTTTGCTGTTTACAACACGTGGACATCATTTTATTGACACATTTTTAACAGATTAAAAATCCATTTTTATTGCCAGCTGGACGAGTGCGTAGGTTTGGCCATACAATTGCGACATGGTCTTTATGAGCCCTGATCTACTCTGTAAATATAGGGTTTCTTTGATTAAGAAATACTCTTATCTCCTTGTGCGTGTAACAAAAGGCAAATAACAGTGGTACCTGCTGTTGGTTTGTACCTATTCTTTTAATGCTGCCCTGATTGCTAAAAAAATTGTACCTACTCCTCTAGGAGATGAATGAGTTGTTCATTAGGAAAACCAGGCTGAAGATGCTGCATATTTATGGTTGTTCTCTTGTGCTTTTCCCTCCCTTCTATTTTGAATTATGGTGACTTCAACCTTTGAGTGTTTTGGTTGCATTAGACAAACGCAGGAAGTTACAGCCTGTCATCGAAGTGCTTGAGCTTCCATGAATTGCTTGTTTTGCTCCCTCTTGCAGATTTTTGCTAGGCTGATGTCAGGTTTTTTTCTAGTTTAGCCTCGATAGCTTTCTTGTGTGAGTCTTGCAGGTAGAATTTAGGGCTGGGGAATGTGCCTTCCTAAAGCTTGGGAATATTTTTGCCTTCGTGATTTCCCAGTTTCACAAATTTTTAATGTCTAAGAAGCCAAGGGTTTTGTCTGTGTCATTGTAGGGAGTCACTCAGGTATAGCCTCCTTCTCCAGAAGATTTATATCGGGGGTTAAACAGACTCTTCATTGCAGGCAAGAACTCTCCTGTACTTTTACAGCTGGTTGTTGGAGGCATACTGAGATTAATTCAAACCCATTTCCATACTAATCTGATGCTTCCTAGTTTCTTTTATTAAGGAGAAAAAAAAAAAAAGAACAAAAAAAGAACAATTTTCATTCAATTTTATTTTATTTTGTCTTCTTAAACTGTCTTTTGGAAATGCCCTGTGAAATTCCTTGTAGTACTTTCCTTGTTTGATGAGGGGGAAATTTCTGTTTGCCTTGCCCTCTTCCTTAATCATGAGCCTTAATTTCAGAGACTGGGTAGTAAAATATTGCTAATCCTGTGTTTCTAATAAGAATTTTATTGTCTTAAAGTGCTGATTAAAAATGAGGAGTGACACTGTTTTCTTTATCCTTTTACTTCAGCTTTTGACTAGTGTTTGAGGTGATTTTTTTAAAAATTATTATAATTTTTATTTCTCTTCTTCCCCCCCCCCCTTTCAACTTTCACATTAATGGTTAGAGAATTGTGGAGGACCTGTTGTATAGCTTTAGGCACAGAATGCGGTGTGGGACCAAGCCAAATGCTTCTTGTTGTGCTGGCAAATCTTTTTGACTGTGTTTTGGAGCGTATTCACAGCTTCTAGTTATCATAAACAGCCGGAAATAACTCGTTAAATTCTCCAGATAGATCCCAAGGCTGATTACAGGAGATGGAGAAATACCTTGTCTAGAAAGCATTCATCAAACTGTTGGGACTGTTAAAGCTGCTGCTGATGGATGAATATGCTGCCTTGAAGACAGTATCTTGTGGTGCTCGTATTTATCATGAATTTTCAGTGGTGTTTGTATTTTCCGATGGACACTGCTTAATTTATTCAAAAAAATAAATAAATTACAGACTGCTGCCTGGTTTCTACCTCTTGGGCAAGTCTGTCCCTTTGAAAAATAGGACAGAAAGGTGAAGGCTCATGGTCTGCGGTGTTGGATCTCAGCAGATAACTCGTATCTGATCCTTTCTCGAGCAGCTTGAGGACTTACAGCTCGTCTTCCTGCATTTCAAACCAGTGGTTTAGCTCCCGTGTATTTTCAAGGCTAGAAAAGATGATGTCTGTCTGAATCTGCTCATCTTTTTAGCTGTGCTTCTCTGTATCGCGTGGTGGTGAGACCAGCAACACAGGGTTAACAGAAGGATTTCTTATCCAGAGGCACCAGCATTTAGATTTTACTGATTTTTAGTTTCCAGCCTTCATAGATCAGTGAGACAAGGTCCAGGTAAAAAGCAGTTTTCTTTGGTCTGACCTGATAACCCGTGCTAATGATAGGACTTTTCTGGCCAGAAAGCTGTGCAGCCTGTGCATCTCTCCTCGATGGGTGGA
The DNA here is from genome assembly GCA_024605025.1 of Megaceryle maxima. Classification (NCBI taxonomy): domain Eukaryota; kingdom Metazoa; phylum Chordata; class Aves; order Coraciiformes; family Cerylidae; genus Megaceryle; species Megaceryle maxima. Next base: position 20,172 of record JANHGN010017221.1, read on the forward strand.
ATGATGGGGCTTTTGTGGAAAACACAGAATCCCAGCATGGTGGGGGCTGGCAGGGCCCTCTGGAGATGCTCTGGTGCCACCCCCCTGCTCCAGCCAGCAGGGTCACCCAGAGCA
>JANHGN010017222.1:0-11731 GCA_024605025.1 Megaceryle maxima
GGCCCCGGCGAGCAGCTCGGGTGCTGCGACGGCGGCGGCTGCGCAGGGCGCTCGGTACGGCCTCGGCGGCGGACGGGCACCTGCTGCCGCCCTCGTCCGCAGCGGGCAGGGGCGCCGCGCTTTGTCCGGGGCTGAGCCGGCGCGCCCGGCCCCGGCGGCGCCCGGCCCGGCCGAGCCCAGCCCAGCCTAGCGCAGCGCAGCAACCGGCGTCTCTCGGGGCGTTGCCTGGCTCCGACGGCCTGGGCACCGCGGGGAGCGTGAATGAGAGTTTGCTCCGATTTACGAGCCGGGTGAGTGTCCTGCCGCGCAGCCTCCGGTGGTGGTGGGGATAATGCTTTAATCTTTTTTTTTTATTATTTATTTTTTTCTGAATCTTTCCGTCCCCAGCTCTGCGCCGACCTCCCCGGGCCGGGGCCGTGGGGACCCGCTGGCTGGGGGACAGGCCCGCACCCTCACCGTAGGGCTGCGTGCGCGGTGCGGTGCCTCCCTCCGGGCTGGGCAGGGCAGAGCTCGCCGGCCTCCGGGACGGGGTCGCCCGGGAAGGGGTTTCTATCCCCGTTCCCGCCGTCTCCTTTTGTTCGCCTCTCTCGGGGCTGGACCGGAGGAGTCCGGGGGAGCCACTGGGGAGCTCGGCGGGTGCCACAACCTTTCTGGGCCTTCTTCATCCGTTTGTGGGAAACGGGAGACCGTCCCCGCGGGCGCTGGGGGTGCCCGGCTGTCCCCCTCCCAGGGCGGGGAGCAGCCCTGCTCTCCTCCCCGCGCCCCTCCGGCACGGAGGAGCCGTCCGGGGCTGCGTGGACAGGGAGCCAGGAGTCCCGGGCTGTAGTAAACACAACGTCTGGGGAGGGTGGCGGTGAACCCGGTAAAGGTCACTTCTTGACTTAAAAACGCAGCTCGTCCTCGCTGGTCTCCCGAGTTGCTGTGTTGGGACCGTGTTGCGGCGGTTGGTGCGCTGTCCCCGCCAGACCTGCTTCCACGCTGCTGTGCATCTGGCCTTGGTCGTGGTGGTATTTCCTACAGCTGCTCATAGGGATCTCTCTTGGTGAGGGAGGAGCGGTGTGAGCTTCATCGCACCCCTTCTTTACCTCTCTTCCTGCCCCGCGGCCAGGGCGGCATCTGGGTGGCATCTGATTTGGAAATAAGAGCTGGGAATGTTGTCGTGAGGTTTGCTTCTTGAGCTTTAGCCTGGCTGAATCGGGTTTGGCTACATGTTCATATTAAAATAGTAGCCACCAATATACCCATCCCTCAAAGTGTGCTGTGCCTGGATGTGTCTTGATGTGGAGCGATGAGGCACGGGAGTGTTGGAGGAGTAAGAGCAGAGAGGAGTGCTGATGGAGAGCTTACCTTCAAGGAGACTGAGAGGATGGCAGAGCTGTGGTGCCGGCTAAATGGCTGCTTTATCATCCAAGCTCTCAACTTGGATTCCTTCAGGAAAGGTCCCATAGGTGCGTGCATTCTTTGTGGGCCTCCTGTGAGCTTCTGTGGATCATCACTGGGCTTAAACATGCGTGTGGGGCAAACGGGAAGAGGACGGCTTTTCGTTGTGCTTTTATGTCGTACTTTGTTACTGCAGCTGCAGAGTTTTAGATTGAGTGGATGTGGTACTGTGGAGCTTGTGTCAATGTGGAATGAATGATGGACAAGTTCTTGGGTGTTGCATTTCCTGTGGTGGTTGAGATGTGGGTGAGGAGGGGAAATATTTAATGAAGTAGGGATCCCAGGTGCTCTGCGTTACCTGGCAGTATCCTGTCTTAGTTTTTAACATGTGCTAAGTTGTTTAATTCATCAGAATTAGAGGTGTGAGCTGTCTTAAACCTTTATTTTTAAATACTGTCTCTAGTTATCAAGTGCCATATCTAGTTATTCAAAAATGGAGGGGTTTTTTTTAGCCAGTGTTCTGAAGCTGACACTGAAGCTACTAGCTGTGAAATTGATAAAATATAAAATAGATGGTGTTAGGATAGCAACTCGACCCAACAAGCTCAGGCCCTGAAAGCCTGAGTTATGTTTCACTGTTTTTCATACAGTGGCCACAAGTATGTTTGGCTCATCCCTCTGCCATAACAAAGGTAGCTTTGAGCTGAGATGCCAGACTGAATTGAGCCATGTTGTGTTTCCACCTCTACAGGTAAGCTCTCGGAGCTGGTTTTGGCTGTTGGCAGGTGGGGCTGACCTGAGCTAAAGTGTTAGACTGATGAGTTTGGGTTTTTTTCTCTTTTTGCTATGGCACTAGTGAGACCTGCTCTGCTCAGCACGCCCTGGGTTGGGGGTACAGGGGAAGCTGCTGCTGCTGCTTGAATGTATGTGTGCTGTTTCTTGCTGCGGTATGGCTTCTGCTCTGGGTGAAGGCATCACCCGGGCTTTGACCTCCTTCCTGGCCTGCCCGCCTGCCTTGCCAGCATCGCCGTGGCCTGGTGACCTGACGTCAGCACCTATGGGGGAGGGAGGAATTAAGGGCAGCAGCAGGGGAAAGCCTGTCCTGGCTCCACTGTTCACTGGGACCTGTTTTTGGAGAGACTGGCAGAGGGGAGATCCCAGTTGAGGAGGCAAAATCAGGGGGCTGACACTCAGACCTGCCGTCTTCCTGTCTGGAAACTAATTCTGGGTGATTTACAGCAGGTAGCCAGTGCAGCAGCTGTTCGCTGGCCCTAACCCTTCTCCTCCTCCTGGTGTGTGATTATTCAAAGCTCGTGGGAACTGAAGTTCATTAAAAGAGTGAATGGCTAGGGCAGTATCAGATACCAAAGGGATTCAGTATTGAGACCCAGGAATAAAACCCTAACTTTACTATTTTATTTCGATAAGGGAACCTCTGCAGTGTCTGAGAAGTGATTAGTGCTGCTGTTAAAGGCCAGGTATGCTTCTGGGGCACGGAACATTGTGAATACATACGATGTGCATACATGTGATACTACATAGATAAGTAGCAGAACGATGCTGAAGATACAAGTATTCACTCCTTAACACAAAGAGACTTTGATGCTAAGGAGGATCATTAACTGGTTAATCCCCAAAGCGATATCAGATCTGTTGGAAAATTAATGAAAACCACATTTCACTTCATTTTGTCCACTGCAAAGTCATGCTTTGTTTGGTTGGTGACAATCAAAAAATCCATAGGGATTCTCGAAGGTATGAGATTGTGTTTTGGTTTGTGTGAGGTGTTGTTTTTTGTAACACATGATCCCATTAACAGTTTTATGGTGACTGTGTTTTTATTTAAGGAATAATGGATCACATTTCCTGATGTTTTGTTTCTTATAGGTCTGGAAAATAAATGCTATTCAGGAATGCTTTAGTCAAGGGCAACACGCACCTTACTGAATTTTTTGGGGTTGAAGCTATGTAGCTATTCAGTGGCTTGTCCCTGTCCCTTCCTCTGTCTCCTTACCCTCAGTATTTTTCAGACTTCACAGTGATACTCTCTAACTGTGAAGTACCTAAATCCCTGGCTATGACCAAGATATTTCAGTGTTAACATGCGGAACAATCTCCTATCCCAAATTGGAGGCTCTCTAGTCAAACCTGACCATGTCAGGCCCAAACACAGTACACAATTTTCTAGCTTTATCCTGTAGCACTGATTCTTTTTCCTTCCTACACAGATCTTTCTGAGCTAGATACTATCTGTGTGGCAGCATCCGTGCTGGGAGGAGAGATGATTTCCTCTAGTGTGTTATTTTTATGACACAAAGTTTGATCAGAGGGAAAGCTTTTGACACTAAGTGCTTAATCGGGGTCTTCTAGAAGAGATTCTCTCTCCGCCCGCTGCCCTGGCCTTGCACGGTGACAGGTTAATCCATGAAATAATCTGTGCACAGAAATGCAACTGTCAAATGTAGCTTTTGGGTCATTATGTTGGATGCTTCCAGGGTTTGTGCTTTGATCTTTCAAGTTGCTGAACAAATGCAAGATTTCTCTTTTCATCTTGTGGTCATTTTTATTGATATGGGGGACGCAAGCGCGCACACGCACGCAGAGCAAAGGAGTTAGGTCTTCTAGGAGGTCAGAATTTATTAAAACGGTTATAGTTTAGTGGTGAACTCATCTTAAAATACAAAGACTTAGTGCTGCTTTTTGTTGTGACATAAGAAAATGAAGTAAGGAGTCTTTGAAGCCACTTCAGACTTCATAAATATTAACAGGCTCTGCAGTCTTCACAGAGAGTAAGTTCTGGATGGTTTTTATTCATCTTAATAGTACAGTTTCTTCTGCACAGTAAATCTTCTTGTCTCGACTAAACTGAAAGAGCAGTTACTGGATACAAACCAAAAATACCGTGTTTGTGGTTAAGAGCACTCTTGCTGGTTTTCCCCTTCTTCTCTTTAACATACCATCCTTTCTCCTTGTGTACATTTTGGTAGCAGCAAGTTTCATTCCATGACTTACAAGACCAGATCTCCAGAGGTGCCTAAATGATTGAAGATGCAGTTTCTCACTTCTGAGAATAGTGGAAGGTGAAGATTTGCAACGTGTTCAGTTGCATTTGGGAAAAAAAAAAAAACCCAAACCTTTCTGTTTGCATCTCGGCTCACCGTATGTGTTTAATACTTCCCTGTATTAATGAGGGAAAGGAAACCACTGGCAGTATATTCTAAACATGCGTTGAAAATACTTAAAACTGTCTCGTTAGTTTAGAAGCTACATCTGCATCTTAATGGAAACTCAAATTCCGTTCAGTTGCAACTTCTTGGAAATCCTGAATTAATGCATCGTGTTCTTTGTGATGGTCTGTGAAGAACACATCACCTGTTCCACATATGTGTTAACAGGAATGCATTAAACTTGCAGTAAAACTTGGTTCTAAGTGTCTTATCAGTGTCCAAAGAGAAGTAATCTTTTCATTTCACAGAATCAGAGTTGTTGAGGTCAGAAGGGACCTCTGGAAGTTATCTGGTCCAGTGCCCTGCTCAAGCAGAGCTGCCTAAACCAGGTTACCCAGGGCCAACACCAGACAACTTTTTTAATATCTTCAAGGACGGAGACTCCACAGCCTTCGTGGGCAACCTGTGCCAGTGCTCAGTCACCCTCACAGTGAAAAAGTGTTTTCTCATGTGTCAGAAGGAACCTCCCATGTTTCAGTTTGTGACTGTTACCTCTGGTCCTGTCGCTGGGCACCGCTGGAAAGAGCCTGGCACTGTCCCGTTTGCACCCTCCCTTTGGGTATTTATATACACTGATAGGATCCCCTCCTTGAGTGTTCCATTCTTTGTACTGAACAGCCCCAACTCTCTCAGCTTTTCCTCCCAGAAGCAATCCAGCCCCATCATGGCCTTTGCTGGACTCACCATATCCATGTCCATCTTGTGCTGGGAGCCCCAGATCTGGACACAGTACTCCAGCTGTGTCCTGACACGTGCTGTAAAAATAAGAAACTTTGAAAGTGAATTTTGAACATGTTTTTTTCTTTTTTAGGATGCAGACCCAAGAGGTCACCTTGGTGCTGTAAGTCACTGCTGCAGCTTCTCTGAGTACTTTCGTTTTTTTGACAGGAGCTGTTGTTCCTTGCTAAAAAATAACCCAAATGCTTCAGCGTTTTCCTGATCCCATCGGCGCAGCCTTTGTCAACTCTTTTGACCTGTGATTAAGGGATTTATGACTCGGTTTGCTGGCCACGCGTGCCTAATAAATGTAATCATTAGATGCTGAGTCACACGGGTACGGGTGTGTTCATACGAACTGCCGTGCGTGAAACAGAGCTCACTTCAGTTTTGCCTGCTTGCTCGCTTACATCTGTGAGGACGCATCCTTGCTGAGGGCTGGTTTGGATCTCCAGCAGCCAGCCATGCTGTGTTGGACTCCATCAGGGCAGACCTGCCTGCTCTGCAGGCACTTTCTGCACTACTGATTCCCTCGTGACGTGCCTGAAGGTGAGCATCTGTCTATAAACTGAACCGAGTCAAGTTTGGATGCTTCCTTATTATCCCACATCTGTTTTGTATGCTTATGTGGGTAACTCTGTAGTCAATGGTAAATACAGAGTTTGTAAACAGGGTATATATTTTTAGGTCAGCGCTTCAGGTGCAGGATAAAACTGTCAGTGTGATGCTGGTAACGCTGCTCGTGGGCAGGAGGGAGAGAGGAGAAGGAGAAAAAGGCATAAAGCACAAATCACTGCTTTATCCTGGGGATTCTCAAACTCTCTGGGAGGGGACACTCATTTCTTGACTATGGAGCAACCCCTCCTGTGTATCTAAGCGTGTGTACTTGGGTAAGATTGGGGTTTTTTTAAGGTTCTTAAGGAACATGGCAATATTATGTGGAAAACACAGTTGCTTGTCTTCCGTATGTCCAAATACAATGGTTAAGAGACACATTTTAAGTTTCCATAGTACTCCCCTGAAAGTAACTGCCTGACATGAGAGGCATATACTTATCTTAATTAAAGAGAACAAAACTATGCACTCCATGCTGGCCTGATGTATGCAATTAGTGACTGAGTCCAATTAGTTTCCAACTGCTAAAACTGTCTTATCAGAGCTCTTGATAGGTCTGGCAGCAGCTTGTATTAGTATTTGGCATTACTAATGCTTGGCATTTTTTATCGTGCTGTAAAAGCCACTTGTTCCTTCAGTATTCATTTCAGGTATCAGGTTATTTATATATGGAACACTTCAAATTCCCTGGTTTGGAAACCAACCAATGCTCAGACACTGAAAATTAAGTACCAGCTTTTTCAATGAAGGATACACAAACATCTTTAGGATGCTCCAAGCAGTGTTTATTTCATAACCTGAAGTTTATTATTAGCTTAAATTAAAAAAAAGTGGCTTCTCCAAGTTAGAAATATGTATGCACAAGAGCACTTCTTAGAGTTTTTAACTCCAGAGCTACCTTCAGAAAAGTCCTCCAGCCTCTCACCACCGACTTCACTATTTGAAGCTCCGTCTTCCTTCTATGTTCAGGAAATGGTTTGGGTGTTTTTCTTCCCTTCTCTCTAGATCTCATCTCTGCATTTCCAGGTGTGCACAGTGACTGCATTTTAAAATAACTTGCTGCACTTTTCAAGGTTAATAGTGTGTTGTAATTCCCGGGGAAGTGTAGCAGGGCTGCAGAGAGGATTTATAACCATCAGCAGTATTTATGCAGTGCCACAGCCATAAGGGTGGGGAAATGCAAAGCCTCTAGAGAAGGATCTCTCAAAACGTAGTTTGAAGCCCATGCAGAGTCTGTGGTGCTGCGTTATGAGCCTGGCAAGGACATCCTTTTTTCACATCTTGCTTTTCACAGAGTGTCAGGGGTTGGAAGGGACCTTGGAGATCCTTGAGTCCAACCCCCTGCTTTTGGTAGAGCCAGTTGCTGTCTGTAGCTGTACAGCTTTTGAGGTCCCTCCTACTTATGTTAGGATTCCTGTGGGTGTCCAAACCCTGTTATTTACAGCGATTCCCTCTAGGTCTGAGTTTAGGGAGCTATATAGTTGTGCTTTGGGCACAAGCTGCTTCCCCAGGCACTCCTGTAATAGTGGGACCACTACCAGTAGTAGGTTTTGTTTCAGGGCCAACACGCTGACAGCAGTTGAGTGAATTTATGCTTTATGGGGTGGCATGGCCCATCCGAGCCTTAGAGATTCAAGCAGCAGAGAAGAGGCTGGTCAGAAAACATCTGTAACTCCATTCTGAGAGCGAAGGCAACGGCAGCCTGGGCTCTGAGCATTTTCTGAGATGCACAACTATTACAAAAGATACCATGTTGCAGCAGGAAAAAAGTACACCTTCAGCACCCCAAGATGAAATGCCAGGTACCTTTGTTGTGATGTTTGGCAGCCAGACTCAAAATTGTGCTGCAGGATGATCTACAGTCCGAGATCCTATCTCTGAGTTCACTTGTGGGGTCGGGGCTTTCTTTATCTTTCCTCTTGCTCACCTTTGTCCTTGTGAGATGAAGAGTAGTGCCAAGGGAGTTGCCTGCACGTACCATCCCTGAAAATCCCTGCTGCTTCCTCTTCCTGCGCGTAGCTGACAGGATCAGCGCGCAATAGCTGCCATCCTGCCTGCGTGGGGCAAAGGTAGCTCTGAAGCATGGGACCTGAGAGCAGCAAAGCATCCAAAACATCTTCATGTGACTAGTAGTAAGGTGACTTTGGACTGTGATCATCAGATTATAGTAAAAATGAGCTCTGTAAACTGCTAAGTCTCGCATCAGCTCCCAAGGATCGTGTCATTGGAAGGGACAGTGGAGTCTGTATAACTGTTCCTTGTGCAGCCTGACTTTTCAAAGCATTAACACACTTAGAGGCATTATTATTACAGTTTGATTACAATTCTTTGCACTTCTGCGGTGCTTTTGTCCAAGGTCTTCACACTTAAAGGCCGATCTACAAAGCAAACCAAAAGACACTGCCCAGTGTTTAAGATAACCTTTTGTATGAAAATACAGCGTGGGTCCCTTTTGTGTAAAGCCCTGCGTGGTCACAGCAGCTCTGTGGAACCACCCGGCGTTGTGCAGTGAGGAATGTCCTTCCTGACAAGCCATGGAGCATCTGACTGGATACACCAAAGTGCCAGGTGCTGAACTGGAATTCCCAAGATTTTTGCTGGAAACTTGCAGTAATTAAAACTAATGTCAAGAGTTTACAAAACACTGCAGAAAGGAAAACTGTGGCATCTTTCAGGTTACCTGGAGCTGGCCCTGTTTTGTTTCAGAGAAACTTTCTTAATCTAAAGCTTTCAATGCTTATAAAAGGGTCTGGGCCTATTTTGGAAGGATTTTTGCCTTCCTTCTCCAGCGGAGTTGTTTATGGGAGTGATGAATGTACGCACATTTGACAGCTCTTATTTTTACTTTCAGTTATGGCAATAACCAGCCAAAGTGGGATAGTTCTGACTTCCCCAGAAAACTCTTTAAGGAAACATTTTTACAGCAAGATACACTTTTTTTCTAAAGCTACTTCTGCTTCTTGCCCGTTTCTTCCAGTAGCAACCTTTCCCCAGTTTGAGGGCTCTGCCAACAACCATTTCCTCTAACATTGGGTCACTTATTCCTCTGCAACAAGCATTGAAAACAAGTGAGGCACAAATACCATTTCTTGAAATATTTTACAGGAGGAATGTGGAGCTCGCTTTACTCAGCAGTATGAATTTGCCCATCGAAGCTCTCTGGCCCTCAGCAGTCCTGTTAAAGCAGAGCAGGGACAGCATTGTGCTTTTTGAGTAAGAAACAAAGACCATCATTTTCAGTCTGGTTTTCCTGGTGGAATGCGAGCCTGAATTTCACTTGGATTCATACAGCTGTCCTGGTTGGAGACTATGGGATCTATTCAAAACTCATTTTCTGTTTTTGTTGTTAATACTTTGAAATTGAATAATTTTTTTTTTTTCCTTTAGAGATAAGCTTTAAGTATTAAGCTCTTGTCTGTGACTCATTGGTCTATTGTTAGCGAAAATTTATTGTCTTTGTTAAATGATGGAAAATCTTTCCACGCAGTTTGTATTCCTTATTGTCTGAAGCAAACAACATCTGTTTATTTTACCCTGAAGGTGGCTTTCTTCTCAGTCGGCTCAAAGTTCATCATAATATCTAAGAGCTGCTATGAAAGTACAGCAGACCTTACTCTTTCAAGGTGGTGATTCACTTCTCTAACTTCTGCTTCCTTCCCCAAAGCTCCAGCTGAACCAAGTGTTAGTAGCTACATAGACTGGCAATTTCCAAAGCTTTTTTAATTCAGTGATTTAATTGCCATGAAGTTAATGCTGCATTCTTGTAAAAGTCTGAAGGAAAGTAAGAAAAGACAGAGGTGCTTACTGGAAATGCTGAGAAAGGATTGAACCTTGAAGGTGACTGACCACAGATTGCTCGTTACCTGAAACTGTCTTTAGGAAGCAGTTGCATTGCTGGGGTTCCTGAACTCTGGAGGAAATGCCAGACCCCAGCTCATGGATTAGCTACAAACATACAGATTTCCTTTCTTAGAAGTTGCTAATCATTTGAAGTAACTTTTTCTTCTTAAATGAAGATTAACCAGTAGATTCAACTCTTAAAATGGAAGTGGTTGTTTTGGTTTTGGCTCTTTTGTTTTTCTTTTTTCCCCAAATGTACTCATAGCTAGCAATGTGAGTATTGTCCCTGGGGCACAAGGGAGAGCAGAACGATTTGCCTGGCAAGGTGGAAGGGGAAAGCTCACCTCACAGCCACTCTGCTAAAGAAAAAAACCCTTTATTTGAAGATCTTCAATTGCACAAGGTTCAGTAGTCCTGTCATTCCTGAAGGGAGGGAGGCCGGCTGTCCCCTGTGTGCTCTTGTACTCACCCTTGAGTAGGAGCACAGGTAGGAAATGGTCTGACCTCTTCTGTAGCCTTGTTAACTTACGGACCAAACCCAAAGACTTTTTGGGTTTTTTTCCTGTCCATATGTAAGCTTTTAGCCAAAGGTCTTACAGCTGGTTATACACAAATCAGTCCCAGATTTCTAACCTTACTTTTTGTCATGATTCCTGGGCATCCAGACACCTTTCTGCTTACTGGAAAACAGTCTTCTAGTGCAAGAAAAAATTGCTTTCCTATCTTCTGGGTCTTGTGTCTGCCTCTTCTGAAGGAGGTGTTGTAGCAGGGCGTGTTTTTTAGTCTGCTTATTGCAGTACAGCAGTTGAAGGCCTTATGCCTCTGGTATGCTGTGGAACATCAGAGTTGAGTGCAGCACTAAAACCCCAGAACAGTCTTTGATTAAAGCTGTTGTTTAGTTTCCGAGGACTTTGTGCTATTCAATAAATAGAAGAGTTTGGCAGGAGTATCAGTAGGATGGGAATTATCCCTTCATTGTGTATTTACAGCTTTTCTTTTCACCCTAACAACACTTGTCCTTATTTCTTGTCATCTCATCTTCCATGACTTAGGTCTTGCTTAAAACAGACTCCCATTTGCAGCCCTCCAAGTCCCTGCTTAAGTTTCCTCAGTCTGCCTAGCTGGATGAAGGCCCCAGATGCCTACAACAAAGAAAGTCAAAGATGTCATCTTTCTTTTTTCTTTTAATTCTTTTTCCTTCAGGAAATTTGATGCTCTGTAGTTTGGGCACAGATGGGTGTCTCTTGGAATCCCTAAAATATTCAAGAATTGTATGCCATAATGATTTTTTTTTTTTCCTAAGGATTTACTATTTGGGTGGGTTTTTTTACACATCAGTGGCAATTATTAAGTAAATCAGAGATTGGTGGGTGTTGAGTGTTAGCTGGTGGTTTGATCATGTCCTGCAGTCTGCAGCATGCTTCTGTCATTAATGCAAAAGGTCTTGCAATGCCAAGTTTCCGTGACTCTGAGAGACAGTATTTGTTAAAACACTTGTGTAGGGTAAAGAAATGTCTTGATATCTCCAAACCACTACTGAACCCCATTGGTAATTGAACTTTTAAGATCCTTCTTGAAAAGTGAAATCCATAGTTTAGTTTTTAAAATGGCAAGATTTAAATTTGTGAATATTAATGAAGCAATTTGGAATAAGTTAGGGCTGGAGGAAATCCTGGTTATGAGACTGACGGAAGTGTCAAAAATGCTGCTCTTTGCCTTCGTTTCTATTCCTTTGCCCACATTCTTTTAGGGTTTTTTTGGGAGGTCTTTCAGAGGGCTGTGGGTTGTCCCTGGGTTTCAGATGGTGGCATAGCCTCTTAATTTTGCCACGAGGCACCACTGACTTCTCTCTGGCTTTGATTTGGGAAACCAAATATAGAAATGTCTGGGCTGGAAGGGACCTCCAGAGGTCATCTGGTCCAACCCCCCTGCTGAGAGCAGGGACATCCTCA
>JANHGN010017222.1:11831-22925 GCA_024605025.1 Megaceryle maxima
AGCCTGTCCTCGTAGGAGAGGGGCTCCAGCCCCCTGAGCATCCTTGTGGCCTCCTCTGGCCCCGCTCCATCAGGTCCATGTCCTTCCTATTGACTGGTTGTCTGAAGAAAAGTGAGATCTCTACAGAAATCTCCTTTGTTAACTCAGGAAGCTTTGAAATGGGCACAGCTGAGGTGGTTTTACGGTGGCTCAGGGGGCAGGTGGGTGCGTGCAATGAATAATGTTCCTTGCCCCCTTTCTCCACTCCAGCTCTAACTTCTCAGGAAGATAGACTGCATGACTATGGCTCTTTTTCTTAAAGTGCTTTGACCTTTGGACCTTTATCATTGCTAACTGAAGTGTCATCATGGCATAAATAAACCCATCAGCTCAAGTAGTGTGATTCTGGCTTTCATCCCAGTCTTAGAGGCAGACATAAATGTCATCCTGGAGCTGGCTTTTAAGTTGCTTGGTCTCATTGAAATGATGACTGAAATAATCTCACTTCATCTCCCTTGGTTTCTTCACATTGTTACTAAACTCTCCGTCCTGCTATCTTTGTATTAATTCAAACCTATTTCAAGTCTGAAGACTCAGCGATGTGCCAGGTTGCTATTTACTGTCAGTGGATTTGTATTATCTTAGCAGCCTGACAGGCTTCGCAATGGATTTATGATACTTTGAGATGAGAAAAGATTTTGTTGTGAAATAGAGCATGCAAAAAGTATAGTAGATCAGAGTCATTGGACAGCCTTGGTTAATAAACCGAAGAGCTGATCCATTAAGTGCACACACCATCAGATCCCATAGTTGGGATCAAAAACCCAAACTGGCAGAGGCTATTTTTTTCTACCTCTTCCTTGTGTCCAGTCCATCCCTTGTTGAAACACAGTGGAAACCTTACTAATGTGGCTCTATCAAGAGAGGAGGCAGCTTCTCCTGGGAGAAATGTCAATTAGCATGGAACTGTACTTAGGAGATGCTGCCAACTGGAGGCTCCCCCTTGGCAGAGGAGGGGAGCTGGGTATGTTGATGAGCCCTGAATTATTTAAGGACTTGTTCTAAGATGCCTCATCCCAGTTGTTTTAAGCAGCTTCAAAAATGCAGTTAACTCCTATGTATGTATTTTTGTCGTTGTTTGTCTGTGGTTATGAGGCAATAGGATATAACATGCACCATGAAGATGTTAATTTCCTACCCACATGGCCAAATTAGTAAGAATTGGGCTAGGTTATGGCCATAGCCTCAGCTGGGTGGTTAGGAAGAGGCTTTATGCCTTCCTTGCAGACTTAGGTAATGCATCATCTCTGTGTTCTCTTGAAATTACAGAATTTTTAGTTTAATTTTCCTCAACTCTACACACGCTTTAAGGAAGGATCAAAACTGCTTCTAGAATATGACTGTATCTCCATCCTTCCTCCCCATTCCTCCCTGGTCACGCGTGCAGCCACCTATGCCGAGCTGCTGAGCGTGGGGAGCTGAGCCACTCTGCGTGTGTCTGGAGACGAGTGGGTTATGAGTGCTGGCCAGAGTTTGTTTGGGGTAGTGTGGAGCGTCTGGAGTTATTTTGGTTTTGTTTACAAAATTAAATTGGTTTCATGAGCTAATAAAATTTGGAAGAAAAGACAAGAATGCATGGGAAACTTAACCAGAGTAATGTCTTCCCTACCTTTGTCAGCCTCACAAGGCTCTGTCGTTGGTTCTGAGGTTATTCCACTTCTCAGCACGGACCCACGCTGTTGTCCCCTGTCTGTACCTGCTGGTGGGGTGAGGGGACACCCTCTGCTCAGCCTCACCATACTTCTCCAGCAGGTGCCTGTTTATCACAGCAGCTAAGGATGTACTGCAGCCTTCTCCTGGGGTGGACTGGTGTCCATCGTTGATCCTTTACCTAGAGCTGTTACTGGTGTTACCAAAACTGGCTTTTTTAACAGCAGTTGGTACTATGTACAGAGGTTACTGGGAAAGAGTACGGAGAAGATGCCCAGACTACATGTGCTGCTTGGAAAAATCCATTTTAATAGCAAAGAATTCCACTTAGTTTTCCTGTCCAAAGTATGTCAAAGTCAATATGTAAAATGAAAGGCCTGCAGAATACCCGAGCAGCTCACTAAAACAGAGAGCTCACTTGCAGGACTGTGATAATATTCCTGTGGCCCCTCTAGTTTCTCACAGGGTTGGATCCTCTGCTGCCTGGAGAGGCTATAGCAGCATGGGCTTTTCTGTTTGTTGTTGTTTTGGTTTTTTTTAATTCAGGTTTCCTATTGTAAGCATGAGGACAAAGAGCAGATATTCTGCCTACTGAGGGAATGATGCAGTTTGAAACGTGAGGGAGTAGTGGTTTCCTCCTGTAAGGGGAATTACTTTACACAGCAGAGCCTTTCAACCTTAAGCCAGCCATTTCCCCATGTTAAGTGAAGTCAGTTAAACAGCCAAATTACTTAAACAAGTAATTACCCTTCAGGAATCAAAACTGTCTTTCGTCTACAGTGATAGAGTTCTGTTTATAGCAGACGTGTCAAGAGCGCAGAGGGATTTAAGTAAAGGGCTGTGCTCTGAAGAAATGGAGGAGTTGGGGTCCATGATTCCTAGAAGACAAGTTTGGTGAGTTCCTGTGTCACGCAACTTCCTCTGCTATTTCCAAACTCTGCTACATGGAGAAATAGATCCCTCTCACCTTCTGACAAGCTGCGTGGGTGGGATGAGGGAGGTTCTTTCCCAGAGTGCTGCTTGCCAGTAGAGCTGCTGTTCATGTTTCTGTTGGTCTGGTGGGAGCTTGACCTTGAGTTTTTTCACTCTGTGATAAGATTTCAAGGAATAGTTTACATAGCTTTTACAAGTGGCTGTGTAGTGCAGGCAGTGCCAGAAATAAGGCTGATGCCTGAAGCCAGACTTGCTGATTTTCTGTTACTCCTTCATTTAACTGACTTGGCTAAATCCCTCCTCCCTGTGTCATTCAGCATAGTAGTCATTCACACAGTGTCCTTTTATCTATTATTTATGGAAGTTTTTACACAATACATCCTGTCCCTACATTTAAATGTTGACATGATGAGGAATTACAACACTTTTGTTATCCACCTGATGTTTTATTGTTTTATTTTTTCCTGCCCTATCTCTTCTATGCCTGTAGCACCAACTTCAGAAGGATTTTCAGGTTTTTGTTTGGAGGAAGGGAGAAGGAACAGAATGACGCTCAGCAGCACTGCTTCTTGTATGGAAACGTCTGGGATTTGGGCTTTATACACGTTTTTTGTACAGCTCAAGGCCAGTATACAGGAAGGAAATTAAAGGTTCTTGATTATCGTGGTGGTTGTAATTGGCGTGTGGTAGCAGTATCTTTGTAGTTCTTCATGTACCATCAATGCTGAACTTACCCCATGAGGGGAGAAATTAAAAAAAAAACCCTTTAATTCATTTGAATTATTTTTCTGATGGTCATTGGAGAGCTACTAATGTTTGGTAAAATACTCAATTCCATCCCTTGGTTGTGTTGGTCATTTATTTCTGTAGTCAGCACATCTGAAACGCTTGAGTTTTGCTGCATTTTGCTTTTGCAACATAGATGTTTCAGACGTTTAATGATTTCTCAGATCAGCAGTGGAGTATCTAGAGCTTACAGAAGCAAGTTGCAAAGCTTTGTAAGCAAAATCACCACATCCTGGGCACCTTCCACTGAAAACTTGCATCTAGATGGTTTCACGATAACTTGTTACTCGTGAAGATGTTAATGTTGGCTTCTGCTGAATTGTTTCCTTAAATTGAGAGAAGCCTCCCAAAACAGACCACCCTGCTGTACACTGGCCCTTAGCCTTGATCTCAGAGAAATGCCCCGAGAGCTGAATGATTTGGGGAGCACAAACGTGGCCCTGGGGTTTCTTTGTGGACAAAAACATAGGGGAGTTAATTTCATCGTTTCATGTGAAGGTCTGCAGTCTTTCGCCTGATCGCTTTAGTAATTCCTTCTGTAGGTTCTTGCCATCAGTGAAACCCTAATGCATAGGTAGCTTGGCACTGTGGTGCCTGTGAAGTGTTGCTCATACAAGTTGCCTACGTGTGACGCAGGGAATGTTTGTTGGCGAGGGCTGGGGCAGGCTTCTCCTTGGCAATGGGTTACGTGCTCTCAGCCCTGCTCGCTGGAGGGATGTGCATCGCGCTGAGGTCAGGCTACAGTCGTTAGCTGGGGACTCTGTCCTGCCTCAGATGTGTACCTCTTAGTTCTCTTGTTTTTTAAATGAATAGGAAGGTGAAATCTTTACAATAAATAAAACCATACGTAGTCGTTCTTCCAATCTAGATCGTGTTCTATGCCTTTGTTCAGCTGGGAAGGTTGTGGGGTGAGCTGTGTGCAGTCACCCTGAGCAGATGGAGCATTTGCCTGCTGCTGAGAGTCCTCTCCAAGAAATAACTGCTTGACCCAAGCCGTTCCGTGTAGACCTTGGAAGGCTGTTCTCCAAGTGTCTTTCTCTAATGTGTTTTTCTCTATGGTTTATTTGCAGTGGGTTTTTTTGGTGTATGTTTTTGTTTGTTTGTTTGTTTTGGGGTTTGTTCATTTGTTTTTAGCAGTGTCTCCATTCTCAGAGTTATCTGTGTGTATTTGTCTGAAGATGATGAACATGCAGTTGAGATTATGGAAAAAACAGTGTCAAACAAGTGTAACTGTGTTGGTCTCAACCTGCCTTTTTTTTTTATCTCGAGGGTATAGAATTAAAAATCTTTTTCAGGGCTCTCAGGCCTTAAACTTTCTAAACAGTGATCACCTTCCAGAATAAATTTATTAGTCTGAGTAAGATATTCCACAGCACAGTGTGCTTCTGGCTTTGTTTATTTTAAAGCAGATCTTAAAAGGGCAGGTTTATTCTGAGTGCTGTCAAACTAGGCTTCTTATGCTTGTGTCTGAACAGTGGAAGAGGAGGTGTATGCAGTGATAGCCAGACCTTACCCTATATGAGTTGCACCCCATCCTGCCCGCCCATCTGTCACCCCACGTCCCTTTGTTTTTATAGGCAGAAGTTGTGGTGCTTGCTTAGGGAATTGGTTCCTTACTGCTTTGGCTTCTTATGTGGTTGAAGCCCAGCCAGATCTGAGCTGCCTGCGCCGCCTTGTATGCAGAGGCTCTTGCTGAGCTGGTGATGTTCATCTTCCCATCTTCGCCCTCAGCTCCCCTGACTAGTAGAGTGAATTCAGAGCGAGGAATTGGTGGGGGAAAAAAAAGCTTTTTGTCAATGCCAAGCTAGTAGACTAGTAGAGTGAATTCAGACTAGTAGAGTGAATTCAGAGCGAGGAATTGGTGGGGAAAAAAGAGCTTTTTGTCAATGCCAAGCTGTGACAGGCTCTTCCCCCAGGGTCCTTCAGAGGAGGCACTAGAGCTCTGGCATGGGGCTAATTCCTGAAACGTGCCTTGTGACAACTTCATAAACACCGTCTTTAGGGGGAAGCTTTGCAGTCCTTTAACCCAATCGAAGTGCATGTGGCTGCTGTAAGAGGATGCTTTTTCCCTCTGCCTACGACCCAAAACACTTTCTGTGTGGGAGGGATGACAGCTCTAATAGCTTGAGCAACCGCGAGCGAGGCTGCGTGGCTGCCTGCTCTGATCAGACTGACCTTGCCAAAAAACAAACACAAAAATTAGTCACATCAGCAGCAAGCTGATAAACTGCATGAGTGCTCAGGTGACATAAAGGCCAGGGCAGAAATGAATGGGGTTGATCCCTTTGGTGTCAGCCCAGGATCAAGTGGGCTTTGGGCTTGGCAGGGCTCCTCTGTGATGGGGGTGGGCACGCAGCAGGGGGTATGGCGGTGGTGAGGGGGGACCTGGTGGATGACTGGGATAGGAGGGGTTCATCTGGAGGGCAATAGGCTTTTGTTACTATTGCTACATGTTCCCCCTTTCACAGGGTAGCTGACAAACACGAGTGCTGAGCAACTACTTGACAAAATCACAATGTTAGGGGTTGGAAGGGACCTCTGAAGAGCATCGAGTCCAAACCCCCTGCCAGAGCAGGACAAAACAAGAGCAGATCACTCAGAAATGCATCCAGACAGGTCTTGAAAGTCTCTAGAGAAGGCGACTCCACAACCTCTCTGGAGAGTCTGTTCCAATGCCCTACAACTCTTAGAAGTTCTCCCTCGTGTTGAGGTGGAACTTCCTGTGCTCCAGCTTGAATCCATTGCCCCTCGTCCTATCACTATGCACAAGTGCAAAGAGGGTGTCCCTGCCCTTTGGCCTTCACTGGTGGCTCCTCCAGTCCATGCATGTTGCTTGAACTCCTCTCCCCAGGCCAGGTTAATTTTTGTGCTGGGCTTTTGGTGCTGCTCTTCTGATGGCATGGTAAATGTTTCACTTTTTTTTTTTTTCCCACACAGGTGTCTTGAGGAAAAAATGAGCTTTGTCCTCCTGTCTTGGGAGTTAATATTCCCAGTTTACCAGTTTGTAGAGGAATTAATTTAACAAGGCTTGTGAATTTTAGGCAGCATGATGAGAGACAGAGGTGGGTAGGGTGTCAATGTGTTTTTTGGAAAGGGTGTGTTTTTGGAGGTGTGATGTTTCCAGTGTGATGTGAAGTAGGGATTGTGTACAAAATACAATTCCCACAGCTACTCAGTGGAAATAGTCACTGCCCTTGGTTTCTTTCCTGACGCACTGGTATGTGACCTTGTATAGTTATGCGTGTGTAGTTTGTTGGGGTTTTTTTGTGAGCCCCCTCCACCCACAATTTTCCAGTGATGATCAAGCCAAGGCCCCCCAGTTTCATCCGGCTTGAGCACTGTCTCTGATGGTGGGACAGCAGCAGCTTCCCATCTCTGTCCTTCTGTGGAGGGTCACTGGAGGTGCTGCCTCCTCTGGTTTGCTGAAGGGCTGGTTCCCAGGTAGTTAGGGATTAAGGCTGATGCCTTACACAGGTCTGAAACTTTGGAAGGACCAAGCAGCTTATTTTGGGGACCTCTCCCTTAAAATGTTTGCCAGATATGTCTGAAGTACCCTCTGGCTGAAGCAGGTGCAGAAGAGTCTTACAGCCTCATGCTGCCATGTTCTGTGTGTCTCCTCTGTCCACAACCCCTCCTATCTGCAGAAGCCAAGCTGAAGGTTTTGAAGACAAGTCACTTTTATTGTACAACCCCAATTCTTCTCCCAGGCAGCTTCATGTTGTGAGCTGAATGACACATTAGTCTCTTTTTTTGGGGAAAAAAAAATAGATTTTTAGAGTAATGTATATTCATGAAGCTGCATTATGGTTGCTGTGACAACCTCACTGCTGGCAGTCCAGATCAGCATGTTGAACCTCTGTCTCCAGTACCCAGGTTGTACCATAGCACATGTTTACATGGCTTTCCACATGTTTTTTTCCCCTCCTCTCCTCCCCTCAGTCAGTGGACAATTTAAATTGTTTCAGAGTTGATGCTTAATTAATAGCTGCATCTAATTAAGCCTACAAAATTGAAGCACAACTTCCTGCTCGTTTCTGACCCGTGTTAATTGAGCATCGCTTCTGCCAATGGTCTAACACAGAGGAGATGATTCTGATGGGGTTTTGTTCATCGTCCTTTAAACTCAAGGGCAAAATAAACCTGGATTACTAAGCATAATATTTCTCCACACCATAGGTAGCATAAGTGATAACTTCATCTCATGGAAAAAAACAAAAGTCAACAAAGTCTTGTCTATCCCTAGGATTTTAAGGATTCCTGACCCTGAAAGGATTGGGAGCCTTTAGTAGATGTTCCTCAAAACCAGAAAGCCATATACTCTGTGTATGTGTTACATCATATTATGACTCCGGGGCCAAGGGTGATGTAATTGGAGGAAGTTTTTACCACACTGTGATGCTAAGGTGGTGACTAATTTCAGGATGAACCTGTGATGGGTTGAGCGTGGGGAGAGCTCAGCTCTGAAGGTCAAGCCCAGCATGTTTGTTGATGTCAGAATTTGAGGGCACTTGCACAATGCTTGTAACTTTTGGAGAGTGTTTGTAAGCTGCTCTTGGCCGGTCCAGCTGGATGTTTGGCCCAAATTCTTACCATTTCTTGGTTTCTGATGAGAATTGGTGTCATCATTCTATACAGAGAACTTAAGATTTCGTGCATTCCAGGGCGATTGAAATCTCACGTGGGTGCATTTGTCAAAGGCCTCTGTTGAGTGAGGTTTGTGTCCCTTCTGTGTGCTTAAGTGTCTTGTTGAGTTGAGCTTAATGTAAGGTTTCCTTGAATGATGCCACCTTCATTTATACAAACCCACTCTTCTCAAGATGAGATGCTGTGGGTAAGGTTGGTCTGTCTTCACAGGTGTGAGCTTTCTGGAGAAGCGTGTGCACAGGGGGAGGAAAAGCTGAGCTGACCAGAAGCTCTCAAATGCAGTCCCTTGATCTTTCTTTGATTAGCTTCTGAAGTATTCATAAGTACAGAATGTTCAGACAGTGACTTAAGATGAGATTATGTCCTTTTATAATGAGAAATTGGGGGAAAAATTAATGTAGCAAGAGGAAACTTTTTGCACAGAGCAGGACTGTGGATCTCTTGTAGACTTAAATGTACTCACTGAGGTTTCCAGTTTTAAGTAGACATGGCCAGGAAAAAAATATGCCAAGCTTTGTTTTCAGTATCAGTTGGGATGTGGATGGCCAGAGTGTATCTTGTGTTCCTGCTCTCCCATCAACTCTTTTAGGATAATATGCAGGAGCATTTCAGTGAAGAAGTAATTAATACCTAATGTAATTGTGACACTTTCCCCTCCCTCAACTTGCATGTCCCTCCATCACACCAAGGTGGCTGACACACCAGAGCTGTGCTGCTGTTCAGCGAGACTTGGACAGGCTGGAGAGTGGGGCAGGAAGAAATTTGATGGAATTCACCAAGGGGCAAGTGTAGAGTCTGGCACCTGGGAAAGAACAACCCCAGGTATCAGTGTAGGTTTGAGACTGATCTGTTGGAAGGCAGCAAAGGGGAAAAGGATCTGGGGGGTCCTAGTTGATGGGAGGCTGCCCATGAGCCAGCAATGTGCTCTTGTGGCCAAGAGGGCCACTGCCATTCTGGGGTGTATCAGAAGGGGGGTGGTTAGTAGGGCGAGAGAGGTTCTCCCACCCCTCTACTCTGCCCTGGTGAGGCTGCATTTGGAGCACTGTGTCCAGTTCTGGGCCCCCCAGTTCAAGAGGGACATAGAATTGCTTGAAAGAGTCCAGCGCAGAGCCCCAGAGATGATGAAGGGAGTGGAGCATCTCTCTTATGAGGAAAGGCTGAGGGAGCTGGGGCTCTTTAGCTTGGAGAAGAGGAGACTGAGGGGTGACCTCATCAATGTTCATAAATACATAAAGGGTGAGTGCCAGGAGGATGGAGCCGGGCTCTGCTCAGTGATGCCTGATGACAGGACAAGGGGCAATGGGTGGAAGCTGAGGCATAGGAATTTTTTTCACTGTTAGTGACAGACACTGGCCCAGGCTGCCCAGGGGGGTTGTGGAGTCTCCCCCTCTGGAGATATTCCAAACCCGCCTGGACCCGTTCCTGTGTGACCTGCTCTGGGTGACCCTGCTCTGGCAGGGGGGTTGGACTGGATGGTCTTTCGAGGTCCCTTCCAGCCCCTCACATTCTGTGATTCCAGCACAGCAAGACTGAATCATCCTGGTGTTGACACAGTGTCTGTATTTGTTCATCCACACATGGCCTGGCTTTTCTTGGATACCAAGAGCTCTTACCTTGAGCTTGTGCAGAAAGACAGTTTGAGATCAAAAGAAGAATGTGAAAGAGATGGGATAGATGTAAAGATGAGGATTAGGGCTATGCCAGATATGCTTCAACTCCAATGTTGTCTTTGGTTTTCTGAAACACTCATTTTTCGAGCAAAAGCAACCCAGATGCTTTGAAAGTTACTTTGCTGTATCATAGTCCTAGATGTCCTTTTTGACCTGAGATGAAGTTCATCCATGATGTTTTAGTGGGGCTTGTTGTTGTTTGGTTTTTTTCCCCCAGGCTCCAGATGAACCCTTGTTGAGGTGCTGCTGTTTGATTTCCTCTAACTGCATTTTGTTAGCAGCTAAGGAAAACTCTATCACCATGTTGCAAAACAGAGTCTTTTCTCCAGCAAAGCACACGTGAAGATTTACCTGTCCCATCTCTGCCCAGTCTACCAGGCCACGTACTCATATTCAGCATATGAGAGACTGAGTTGGGGTGGTTCAGTCTGGAGAGGAGAAGGCTCTGGGGAGACCTTATTGTGCCTTCCAGTATCTTAAGGGGGCTACAGGAAAGCTGGGGAGGGGCTTTTTAGGCTGTGGAGCAGTGACAGGACTGGAGGGAATGGATTAAAACTCAAGAGAGGTCGATCCAGGTTGGACATCAAGAAGAATTTCTTCCCCATGAGGGTGGTGAGACCCTGGCACGGGTTGCCCAGAGAGGTGGTGGAAGCCCCATCCTTGGAGGTTTTTTAAGCTGGATGGGGCTCTGAGCAACCTGCTCTAGTGGGAGGTGTCCTTGCCATTGGCAGGGGGTTGGAACCAGATGATCTTTAAGGTCCCTTCCAGCCCTGACAATTCTATGATACTGTTGTGTAAAAACTAAATTCAACAGCAGTAAATCAGAACCTTTCAGGACACTCTGGGGCAAGTTAAAGCAAATTTCAGACAGCAGCAGTGCACTGAGTGCTGCCCCAGCTTGACTTCTCCTTTCTGCATCTCAACCTCTTCCACATTCACGTGAAAGCAGAGCATGGGGACAGCAGTGGTGCAAAGGGATGAGGGGGATGTTCATAGGAGCAAGCCCCATAATAAAGTCCCTCCAGCCTGATGCAGCCTGGCTCTTGTTGTTGCCCAGCAGCTGTCTGTCGTCTTGTTGAAGCCCCGTTTTGGGTGCTGAGATTTTCACATTAGGTCCATATAAAGTTGTCTCTTCTCTGGCCCTCTGTCAAAGGAATAAAACCTCAGCCTTGAAGGATTTGCTTTAGCAGCTAGATATTAATGGCAATTAAAGAAAAAAATCCAACACCTTTGAGGTTGATTTTAGCTTGTGGGTTTTTTTTTTTTTCCCAAATGTGGGGGGGGGAAAAAAAAAAAAAAAAAAAAATAAAATTAATTTTAAAGTCCTTTTTTAAAAACCTTTTTTTTGCTTTTTCACTAAACAATTTAGGTC
>JANHGN010017222.1:23025-35393 GCA_024605025.1 Megaceryle maxima
AGCTTGTGGGTTTTTTTTTTTTTCCCAATTGTGGGGGTGGGAAAAAAAAAAAAAAAAAAATATAAAATCACTTATCAAGTCCTCTGTTCATAAACTGTTGTCTGGCTTTTCACTAGACAATTTGAGACTTCAGGATAATTTTTACAGGCTGCTGTTTAATTTTGCTGCTTTGACCTCTGCTACTACAGCAAGAGAAATAAACCCCACCTTCTCAAAATCCTTGGTGCCTGAATAGCCTTGTTTGTAAGCATTTTAATGTAAGATATCCATACTTTATTATGACAGAGGACCTGCTAGTGTTCGATCTGGCTGAGGTGCAACAAAGTTGGACCTAAATCAGTTTTGCAGAGTCAGCATCTGCTGCGCTGCGCTCTGCAGCACTTTCTGTTACAGCACTGGATGTGGGAAAGATCTCCTGTTGTCTATGTTAATTGTAGGGTGTTTGTGCAGAAATAAACTTGATTGGAGAGGATGGATTTTATTTTCCTCAAGTTAATAATCTGCAAACATGATACTGGTCTTAATTCTTCTTTGTAGCTTTTTTGTTTTATGGTAGTGGGAAAATTATCACCTGTATAAGGGTGTTGGGAAATGACAGAGTTTACAATGCACACAATTAAAATATTTGTGTTTTTATTATCATTTCATAATATTTCTTTTTTTGATGGTTAGTTTGAAAGCAGGGGGAGATGCAGATCTGCATTCTGTACTCGGAGCACTGCACGTGCAGAACTGCAGGTTGTTTTGGATGTTGCTGCTATGGGGAGTTACTAGAAACAGCCTGAAACTTAGAGCTGGACCAGCTGAGTCCACAGTGTGGATGGATAGTCGGGAGTGGGTGAGAGGATGAAGAGCTGTGATAGTGAACCAAGTGGTTTGATATTTAGTTGCTGTGTTTTACAATAAATCTAATTCTAGATCAGATTCTGATCTTAGGTTTTACAAAAGCTTCCTCAAGCTTATCTAAATTTGACCCAGGTCCCCTAGAATATAAAATCTCCCAGAAGCTTTTATCCTAGTGAGCCTGAAACTGTCAAAATATCTCAATTTTTATTGATCTTTATCTAAAAAAAAAAAAAGTTATTTCCAAGAACAGACTGCTGACATAAGTCTCTTCTTAGATCACGTATTTGGTTGGAGGCCAGAAAATGAGTTTCTATAGGAGCTTGTTGGCAAGCTTAGGTTTTTGCTTAGGTTAATCTGATGTCACTGTAAGTAATCTGGGACCCGGGTACATTCAAAACAACTTTAAGACAAAATGATCTTATTTTTAAATGATAATCGAGCAGATACTGTTACATAACAGCTTCTAAAAGCACTTAAATGCCTAGGAACATGATTCTTCACTCTTTCCTCTTTTAATGGTCAGCCTACTGAGTGATACTTTAAAAGTATTGACTCTGATGTCTTTTTGCTGGCACCTGTGTTACGGAATTAAAGCTGTCTCTGTTCAGCAGAGTGATCTGTTAGTGCTTTAAAGAAAAGTTTACGTTTTTAAAAGACAAGGTGGTAACACATTTAAGGGTAGTTACATCATTTTTACTGGTGAAAAATAACCCTGTGTTCACGGGTGTACCTGTTGGCCAGGTTATTCTGTGACCTAGGGCTGAAATGCATGAACCATCCCAGGAGCCTGTAGTTTTAAGACTTTGTGCTCCCAAATGGTGGCCAACTCATCCAGTTAACACCGCTGGACCTTTTCACTGGCCTCGAAGGTCTTTCATTCTTCATAGCCTGGAGGCAAAACTTGGGAGGAAGACTTGGAGACCGCTCTGTCTAAGCTGTATCCTCAGCAGTGACGGCGTGCAAGAGGTACAAATGGGGTTTGGTTTACAACTGCTTTGCTGTAGTTCTGAGGTACGTGGTATGTAAAACTCGTTGCACGTAGCTGGAGATTTCGGAGATGGCACGGAACGTGATACAGTTGTGCCAGTGCTTATCAGAGGTTTGAACTTCCCTCATAGCATTTGTTCTCTAGTTGCTATTAATAGTTGGGCCTAGAGATATTTCTGGATGTGATAGCTGATAAGTTTCTTCATCAAATAGTAAATGAACGAGCAAGAAGTGTTTCTATTTTAAACTTAGCTTTGGCAAGTAATAGAACTTCAAAGAAAAGCTGTTCAGAGAAAATAAGCTTGGTGTGAGTTACTGCAAGTGATTCCCTTTAAGTGAAAGATTAAACACAGGGCTGCAACTTTAAGCATCTCTGATAAAGAAAGAGTTTTGGGTGGTGTTTTGTTGTGTGGGGTTTTTTTTTTGCCAGCTGCACTACAGGGAATTTGTGTTACTTTCAAACATCTGAGTTTAAGTGAAGGGTGCTAATACACCTTGGCAGAGTTGGAAACTAATGCAGATTTTGAAGGGAATGATTTGAATTTAGTGTGAATAGTCCCTGTCAAACTGTTAGGGTAAGTGGAAAATCCGCAGGGGAAATGAAGAGCTCTGCTGAAGAGAGGTTTGTGTTAGGAGGCGAGAACTGCCTCAAGTGCAAGGGCTGTGGGAGCCTTCTTGCTCTTTATTTATAATCCTGGTGATGTGTTTAGATCTGCCTTTGCTTTTTCATCTCCCATCGTGCCTGAGATGATGTGCCATGTAGCTAAGCATATTTTTTAATGAAGAGGAGGGCAGTGTTGACCATAGGGGGAAAAAAGGATAGTGACAGAAAGAAGTGCCTCAAATTTTTTACCACTACAAAAGTCCATTTGGGAGAGCATTGATCCAAACAGAGTGCTCTGAGCTGAGGAACAGAGTTTGTAGGAGTGAAAGGTGTAGCTGGTTTGTTATAAACTGGAAGGGCGGTAGCTTGCTGGACGGGCAGGATCGAGGAAGTAATATTTACTTACTTGTTTTTCTTTTGTAAAAAAGGTGGACCTTGGAACCTTAGCTACAGAGCGTGATGCATGCAGAGCATTTAATCAGACAGATTTGGCGTATCTGGTTTAAATGGGAAATGTTACAGTGCAGTGTCTTGGAAAGCTACCATTACAAGGAGTTTCCCTAGACAACAGAAGAAAGCTTAATTAATATTTGATATAAACCCCCAAATGCTTCTCCCAGGACAATTTCTGATTTAGAATTTAAGTATCGCTCATGTCAAATACTGTCTCTGGAAGTGAAAAGTCCTGGGCCCTTTTTGTTCCTCTGGATGGCACCTGCACGCTCTGCAGAAATACTGGCTGTGCTGTTTCTGTGACAGCAACCTGTGGGTCCTGCTGGCTTTAAAGAGATGTGAAAGCATCACTAATAAAGTGATTCTCCGTCGCATCTCAAAGGGAGTGATGGAAATGTAGCAAAGAGTGTGCAAGATTGTCAGCAGTGGTAATTGAAAGGATTTTGGCAGTATTTTTGAATGTGGTTTATCATCCATTTCAACAGCCGCTGGTTTTTGGTGGGATCTTCTGCGTGGATCTCTGGTGGCTTTCTTCAATAAACCCTTGGTGCTTTGTTTTCTTCACCTGAAGCAGTAGGGAGATGTGATAGCCTCCTTACTCTTTTTGCTCCAGTTTTTCTGGGAGTTTAAAGATTACTTGTGAAGCTCAGTGGATTTTCATGTCTTTGATTGTATGCATCAGCAAGTTGAAGAATGTGGGCTTATCAAACTTTTTTTTTTGTTTGCTTGTTTCAAGTAACCTGTTACAGGCTGGCTTCCCAATCTTTGGAGTGCAGCTTGTGCCCAGTCTGACTTGCTTTAAAAATAGCCATGAGAAAGAGGAAGGACATAATAGTGTGGGAAGATGGTAAATCATCAACTACTGAAAACCTAACCGTGCATCTGTTACCCTGTGGAAGAAAATGCCTGTTTAAAAAGCTGAGCTGCAGCGTGTTCTGCCTCCAGTGTCAGAAAGGCCCTTGATTGCTGGTTAGAAGTAGTTTGTGATCAGCATGTGTGTGTTTAGGTTTTATTGCAAGCTTTCTAAAGTTCTCTTGGTGTTTTGTTTCTTTCAGAGACTCCAACCGTCATGTTAAGGTAAAGCAGAAAAGTGCAGTGCTGAACATGCTAAAGAAGTTGGACAAAATAAGGTTCAGAGGTCACAAGAGAGATGAGTTCCTTGATTTAGCAGAGTCTCCAAATGCTTCAGACACTGAATGTGGAGATGAAATCCCGGTGAAAATACCTCGAACGTCAGCTCGAGACAATGAAGAGCTGAGAGACCCTGTAAGTATATGATTTAAATATTGTTATATTATGTCCCATGGTTGTCAGGCAGAAAAATAACAGAAATTAATTCTTTGTCTCTCTGTGTTGGTTTTAACACTTGAAGATTTGTGGATAAGGAAGCAAGCTTCCCCTGTAAGGCTTCCATTTTCTGGAAGGATCAATTAATTTCTTCTTATTAAGGCTCCCTGTCCTGATTTTAGATGTTGTGGGTTGACAGGTTTGTTAACATAGGATGTGCTTCTGAATGCCGTCTGGTTTTAATTTCTTTTGTTGAATTAACTAATGAAGACATCTGAAGAAAAATAACTTGGTTTTGGTCTCAGGAGCTCAGATCTGCTCAAATGGCACTGGCCAAGACTGTAGGGATAAGAGTTCTGGTGGCTTCATTAGAGTTAGAGGGTCACACCACTTAGTTCTTCACAGCAGTGTTGTATCCAGCAATGCTTCTATGCCGTAGAGCTGCTTTAAACCTGTGCAGGAGGTGAGCAATACTCTTTAGGTGCTAAAACTTTCTGGTGCTTCTAAGTGGAAGCACCCAAACAGACCTACCTGTTTTAAAAGACTTTATTTCAGGAAAAGTTAAAATATTGGGTTTAAAAAAAAAAGAAAAATCCTGCTTTAACTGTTAAAAAATGGCTGGGGATCTTTAAGCTTGGAATGCTGGAATATAAATTAAGATTTGTCCATTTAGCTGTATTGTAGAATGTAACTCAGAAGTCAGAATTTGTATCACCCTCTCTGGAAACTCACCGTGCAATTTTTAATCCCCAAAATGTGGTCAGGCTGTTGTCTGAAAGCTTGATTCCAGAAGCACAGGGCTTGCTCAGTGCAAGTGTTAAACTAAAAAGACTTCTAACTTTGTATGCTTGAGCATCTCCTTTGGGGTTGGCAACTTGTATCCTGTTCTGTACTCTTAGGGTTTTAAAATTTAAGTTTTTTGGTTTGTATGGTATCGCATCCAGTCGTGATTAGAAGGTGGTCTTTTGGCAGAATTCTTTTCCTACAGTCGTGGAACAAACAAGTGGTAATGGCAGAACGTTTTTCAGTTGCAAGACATCTAGCATATGTAAAGCCTCAAGCTCCTCAGGGAAGGAAGTCTGTTGAATGCCTTTCCTTTGCTCTTAGTCTACTGAAGACGTCTATAATTCATTAAGAACTATGTATTGTGTATGCTGGTACTAACCTGTGCTGCTGCCCTTCCAACACGCTGTGTTCTGAGGTCTTTGTTGGTAAATACTGGCTTATTTTCATTAAACTGAGGGCATTATATTTATGTGTGAAGAGCAGGGAATGCCCTTTCTGTCCAGTCAGAAGGATCTGGAATGGCAGTGCTAGAGGCTACAGAAAGATCTGCCTTAAGCCCTAGGTACTATTTGCTGTGTTCTTTAGAAGGGTAGTAGCTCCAGGATGGTATGGCTGTAGAAACCCTGAGGTAAACCTCTAGTTTTGACTAGTTAGAAAGTCTTACAGCCACACAGCTGTGCTGATGGCCTCTGTCTCTCAATTTACTTGAAACAAGCAAATAAAAAAAAAAAGCTTGACCGATAAGCCCCCATTCCTCTGTTTCTCTGTGCTGAGAAGGTGATCTGAAGAGAGCCTTCAGATCTTTGCTTTCTGGCTGATGACATACTGCTGAGTAGGCTGCTGGGATTTAAGTCCTTGGGACTTAACCTCATCTACTCAACTGCAGTTGAGTACAGTTCTTTAAAAGCAGAGAAGGGTGAGAGGGAAGTGGCAACAGCATCAGACTCGCTTTGCCCTGCTTCTGTTGTTTGGGAGCTCCAAACCCAAGAGCTGCTGGAAGGGCCTAAGAGTGGCTGCAGCGTTACAGATAGGAGCACATAGTCAAATTTACCTGAGGAGAGAGGTTTGATGTGTGAGGGATAAATTTCAGATGGGAAGTTTGGGGGATTAGCACCTGGCCCTTAGGGATATCTACCCACTAAGTGCTGCTGGCCATTTGTGAAATGGAGAAGAATAATCCCTTGTGCTGCAGAGGTGCTGGGAGTGAAAGCAAAGCTTGTGTATTTAAGTCAATACTAAACTGGTGGCTCAGCCCCTGTGAAGGGGGCAGTTCTGAATTATGTCTCTGTTTCTTATGGGGATTGTATGGTTGAATTCTGACTGGATTTTTTTTTTTTTAATTCAGTGACTAAAATTCAAATCTTAAATTGCGTAAGCAGGGTGATTTTCTTTTAGAGGCTCTGTAAGCAGCTCAGTATTACATATACTTTTTTTTGTTTGTTTACACTGATCATGAGAAGACCCAAGTCTTGTTGGTTCCTTCCTGTTTAATACCTTTGGGGAACTGTTGAAAGCATACAGAAGTCCGTGCAAGTCTTGTGTGTAAATTGAAGTTAAGCTGCATGTCTCTTCAGATAGATGTGAGCTGTCCTGTGCTTCCCCTTCTGCCACTTCACTGTTGCTATTAAAATCTCAGTACACAACTCACAGGCTTGAAAGAGCAACATTAGTGGCTTGGAACTAAGCATAGGCATGCAGAATTTGAGTCCTGGTCCCTGTATCTGCATCTTCAATACATAGATGTCTCTGACTCCACTGTCAGCCATTCAAAGCTTCATCTCTATCCCTCCCCCCCTCCCCCCCCCCCATGGTGTATTAAGCATTACAGAGCCATTAAAGACAGATCTCTGTCTGTTAGAACAGTACAGCACAGTCCTATGAATGAAAGACCCTTCTGTGCTGTGCCTCAAGGGTACATAGCGCACTTAAAATGTGCACGGTAGGTCCCTCTTCTTTATATATGTGTCTGAATTGACAAGTGCATGCAAAAATTTGCCACAAATGGGGGTTTTAGAGTAAAAAGCCCTGTCATAAAAGCTTGTGATTGCAAAGCCCTGACCGTCTGCAAAGAAGAGCATCCTCTGTTGCATGCCTCCAAGAAGTGAAGTGAATATTCAGTCTCAGGCCACAGATACAGCAGTGAGACACAGTCTGAACACGTGGCTCTCTGAAGCATGTGCGTAATTTACACCCTGTGGAAGCACAGAAGGGATGGCTGGATGAGGTCATCTTGCTCTTTAGCTTAAAACTGTGAGCTTTACCTATTTAGTTCAATAATAAACATTCTAACTTGTGTTTGGGTAAAGCAGACAGCTAGCTCCTGGTAGGAGGGACCTGGGGTTAGAAGGATTTGTTATTTTCCTTTGAATTTTCCTTGGTAGTTTCTGAAACTTTTTGTTCAAAAGGTGTCTTACTCTGAATTTCAACTGGTTTGATCTCCATTTACAGGCTGTTTGCTTGTGTGGGTATTCCCCCCCCCATTTAAGTGCCTTGACCACCACATATGTGTTGAATAGCAGGTAATTTCTTAGGTCTCTGAGTACTTGGATGCTGTGATCAGATCATTGCCAAGACAGCCACGTTGATTAACAATTAACTCTTTGCTTAGCACCTCTTTAAGTTCCTGAATGGCTTTCCAGGGTTCTTCCTCCCTGCCCTCTTTACCATAGGTAGTTGGTTGGTTGTTTTGTTTCGTTTTGGTGTTGTTTTTTAAACCAAGGAGATTCAGCACTGTTATTTCTACATAATTTTGTAAAAACACCACAGTTGTAAAATAGGTGTGGGGGGGGTCACTTGATTTAATTCCTGCTTTTTAATAGTGAATGTATTGGCACTTGTCATGTTATGACATGGGAAATTCAGGTAACGTTGGCTCAGTAAAGTCCCCTTTATTCAGTGCCTGTAGATACAATATGAGTTCTCCCCTACTAGATCACAATTCTTCACTGTTGTCATTTAACCCCAGCCAGCATCTAAGCAGCTTGCAGCCTCCTGGTGGAATGGGGAGGAGAATGGGGAAAAGAGAAGTAAAACTCATAGGTTGAGATAAAAGCAATTTAATAAATAAAATACAAGAATAACAATAGTAATAAAAAAGTAATAATGACAGTATTGAAAAGGTATATAACAAAAAAAAAAAAAAAAGAGAAATAAAATGAAATAAGCACAAGTGATGCACAGTGCAGTTGCTCCCCACAAGCAGCAATCTGCCTCTCCTGGCCACCTCTCCCTGTTTACATACTGAGCATGACATGGTATGGAACATCCCTTTGGCTAGGCTGGGTCAGCTGTCCTGGCCGTGCTCCCTCCCAGCTTCTTGTGTGCCTGGTTGCTGGCAGAGCATGGGAAAGTGAAAAATCCTTCCCTTGGGATGCTACTTAACCCACTGGTGCTTTAGTTGTTGCTGTCAACATTATTCTCCCACTAAATCCAAACAGAGCACTGTAACAGCTACTGGGAAGAAAATGAACTCTATCCCAGTCCAAACCAGGACATGCAGCTTAAAAAACCAACTTTAAAATACTGCTTTTGGCAACTTGATTTGCTAAGATGCAAATGTTCAGGGAGGGGAACTGTGCCCTGAAGATCATAACCCACCCTTGTATTTGCCAGTTCTGGCTTAATTTGCCTCTTTTGAACTGACATCTCAAGAGTTTTGTGCTATGTACTCTTAGTGTGACATGTGTCCCCTTGTCATACAAGGGGAGCCAATGCCCAGTTCAGTGTACAGGTGTATGAATGAACTCGGTGCAGAGGGAGCAAACAAATCTGTGTTCAAACCTGTGGAGGTTCTGCACTAAATTGGCAAGGAGATTTATAAATTGAATCGCTCTAGTACCTGAAAGCAGTCTAATCTAATCCCTGCCCTTGTGCTAGGATTAAATCTGAGTTATTGCAGTACAGAAAACATTAATTTAATTGCTGCTCCTGTACAGTTTGGCTTTTCCTGAAACATGTCA
This sequence comes from Megaceryle maxima, assembly GCA_024605025.1. Lineage (NCBI taxonomy): Eukaryota > Metazoa > Chordata > Aves > Coraciiformes > Cerylidae > Megaceryle > Megaceryle maxima. The sequence goes on from JANHGN010017222.1 coordinate 31,948, forward strand.
ATTAAAACCTTAAATGCTTCTCTATCAGTCACCTCACTTACAATGATTGGAGGGGATAAAGCATGATGTAAACATTGCAGTTAAGACATTAAAGTCTCTCAACCTGGTTAGCACTAGTTTTACATAAAAGAAAAAAAAAAGAAAAGAAAAAAAACATAGCAGTCTTTGAGGAGCTTGCCAGTATGGGTATGCTTCCAAGAATAGCTGCTAAGGATTAACTATTCATGCAGATGCTTTCATTCTTGAGCAGTGTTCTTGGGTTTTCCTTTTCCTTACAGTAGGTAAATGCAGCAGCCACGGGGAATCCTTTTGTAACACGGAGTAAGAAAATGCACATGAAGCTGAGAAACTTGGTAGGCTTAAAACCTCTCTGGATAAGCTCTGTAGTTCATAGTATTACTGAAGGCTTCCCTCTCCCCACCCCAGCCCCCCTTCCCCTTTGCTGCTCAGATGAATGCAAGTTAAATTTTTGTGTTTAACCCAGAGTCGTGTCCTGGCCACTGCCAGCCCCTGAGGAGTGACTTGGGTTGATGGTTATGGACCTGGGCTTGGCATGCTGTGTCCTTGCTGTTCTCCTCCCTGTTTGGGAACTGCTCCTCTCTCAGTTCATTGCAAACTTGAAGGGGGTTTGAGGGGGGAAGGCAGACAGCTCTCAGGTTGGGAGGTGTTGTTACACAAAACCTGAGCTCCAGATGTCTTGAAAAATATGTTGGTGGGTAGATGTGTGGGTTTTTTTTTTTTTCAGAACCGGAGCTGGATGTGGCTTGGAGCAACTCTGATAGTGGGTTAGAGGCAATCTGTCATCATCAGAAATCTTCCCTTAACCCCTCATGTCTCTGACACCATGCTCAACTCTGGCATTTTCCTGCCTCCCTAAGCACCACCGAGCCTCGTGCATCACTTCTGCTAAGTTTGCCAACATTTCAAGAGGGCTCCTGTGTCAAATGCTGCCAAAGATAGAGAGGCAGAAGGAAAAGCAGAAATCTTCAAGGCCTTTACTGCGAGTCAGGAGCAAGAAAGGGCATCTGTTATGGTACAGTGGAGTTAATCCAGCCTGAGTCCCAGCACTAGCCCACAGAAGCAGCAGAAAGGAGAAACCTTTATTCAGTTAACATAGGAATTAATACAAGTTAATTTATCTTCTGAGCTGTCAGTTATGCTAACTTCAGACAGATGTATTTTTTGAATTCAGAGGCGGGCACTTGACCTCCAGCAAATGTATAGATCTTGTTTCTTATCTCCTTAGCCTGTTAACACCTCTTGACAGAATGAGGGGTGTTTGTGTGAGGGGGAAGAAACTTCTGGGACAAAAGAACTACCTGCTTAAATGTCTCCCATATCCCTGTCCTGGACTGGCTTGGTTTTCTGAATTCTTAGTACAGTATGGTGTCACTAATTTTGACAGTTGGGTGCTTTATTTTGCACCAACCTTGTATCACTGTGTATCTTAATACCGTGGTTAAACCATTTATTATTGCACAGTAATTACATGAACTTGCTCCTAGTATTTGTAGCAAGCAGCCTTACGTTTTAACTTACTGGAATTTTTTTTTTTTCCTTTTTTTTCTCTAACTTAGAAGGTCACTGTAGCCTTTTGTGGTTAGTTTAATGATGTGTACTTACTGATTTTTAACGCATCAGATGATATCAGACTTCCTGAATGCAATGCTTTAGCAGATACACATTGGGAAACTTTCAGAATGAGTCTTGTTAAGTCCTATCACTGTCCTTTTTCCCCTCTTCCTATGAGGCACAGTCAGGGTATCATGAACTTTAATGAATGACTTAACATCTCTAGCAAGGCAGAAGTGGAGCTGGTCCTCTAGATGAATTTCCGAAATGTAGCTCATTTCTAGGTGAAATATCTTGAGTATCCCCTGTGAGAATGAAACCTTGAATATGTTTAGGGATCTGCTATCCCCTTTCTTCTTCCTCTTCTTCCTCACTTCGATCTCCGTGCTCCAGTCCCAGCTGCAGTATGCGGTGTTGGGGACAGGGGGATGGGTTGGGCTGGAGCCAGGTCATGTTTAAGTGGAGGCATTCCTGGTGAATACAGCATCTTGCTCTTTGACTTGTATCTGATTTATTTATTTATTTATAAGTCTGTTTATTTTTAAGCAGTGGCACTGTTTCTTTAGACAGCTCTCTATGAACTCCTGCACACTGAAAGCAGATATTGTTCCTTTGCACCAGATGTGGATACACAACAGAGAAAGCCAGGCTTTAAACATTTATTTGGGCAGCAGTCTGTGTTTGTCACACTTCACTTGCGCCTGTCTGTAGAGTGTGTTGGAAGGGTGCTGCTGTTTGACTTCAGCCACACCATCCTCCTTGGAGCTCTCCATGTGTCTGGCAAGTGAGAACGCTAGATCTTGCAGCATAAATAAATACCACCCAGCACTATAAATAAGAAATCAACACAGAGGTTAATTGCCATCCCGTGCTCATCTGAAAACAGGCAGCTATTACTCTTCAGCGGTGACTGGAGGGGTTGGAAATGGTTTGTCTTGCTGCACCTCTCTGCCTAAAGGCAGGTGTCAATGGGAGTTGGGGAGCAGGAGGAGGAGGATTCTTTATTGCAGCTCCTTGTGTGAGGACTGACCCGGGGTCTGCTGTGACATGATTCGTGCTGGCTCCAAACTTGGAAGCAACAGAGGGCAGCCGCTGAGCTAGCGGCTTCTGCTCCTCGCCGGAGCCTGCAGCACTGGCTCGGTGCTGTGTGGGTGTGTGCTGCGTTGGGGGCTGGAAATAGCATCTCTGCTTGGCACTGAATCGAGCAAGCCCAGCTGGGGAGTTGGTGCCAGGTAGACGCCGTGCAGTAAATGCCTACAGAGTGCTAATTCACCTCTATAGACAAATTCTGAGGCTTAAACTTGGCGCCTGTTCAGCTCAAGCAAGAAAACGTTTTAATGGGTATCTCTATGGTTTTACCTTAAAATTGCAGGTCATTCCAACAGTGAAAGTACTCGCTGTCAGCAAGCTTTCTGCACATCTTTCCTAAACCATAGAAAATGGTGGAAAAGGCCCTGGGGGTGCTGGTTGACACCTGGTTGAACATGAGCCAGCAAGGTGCCCAGGTGGCCAAGAAGGCCAACGGCATCTGGCCTGGATCAGGAGTAGTGTGGTCAGTAGGAGCAGGGAGGTGACTGTCCCCCTGTACTCGGCACTGGTGAGGCCTCACCTGGAGTGCTGGGTTCAGTTCTGGGCCCCTCACCACAGGAAAGACACTGAGGTGCTGGAGTGAGTTCAGAGGACAACTGAGATGGTGAAGGGCATGGAGAACAAGTTCTGTGAGGAGAGGCTGAGGGAATTGGGATTGTTTAGTTTGGAGAAGAGGAGGCTGAGGGGAGACCTTATCACTCTCTACAGCTACCTGAGAGGAGGTTGTAGTGAGGGGTGTGTGGCCTCTTCTCTCCCATAAATAACAACAGGACTCGAGGAACTGG
>JANHGN010017222.1:56332-67387 GCA_024605025.1 Megaceryle maxima
ATCCCTTCCCTCTGCTGTATCCACAGCACCACTCAGCTTGGTGATAAAAATGTTAAACAAGACAGGTGCCAGTGCCAGTACAGGTACCCCTGAGGGACACCACTTGTCACTGCTCTCCATCTGGACTTTGAGCCACTGACCACTACCCCAACCTTTTCTTTTGCTTCAGAAACTACAAATTAGGACACTGCCATGTAAAATGGCAAAAAAATATGAATGAGAAGGGCAGAGGTTTCTGAAGTGTTTGGTGCATTTTAATGGGAATGAGATGTCAAACACATGAAAATGGTTTAACTCAGTTTTGTGACAGCTTCTCAGGTTAAGAAGCCATGTGTAGCTGAATGATGGATTTTTCAACTAGGCTGTGAAGATACCTCCTTTATGCTTATTTTTGCATTTCAGAGGTTGAATGGCTTCCACAACTGTTGAAAGAATGATGATGGGTTGCTTGTGAACATGGAGCTAGCCTGTAGGAAAATTGGTTTTAATAAGTGTGAGAACATCTTGGCAGTGACTGGACCTGTTGTGTACAGCAAGCCTGGTCTTCATCCAGTTGGGGGGAGTCTGACTGATCACCCATCACACCCTTTCTCTGGGTGGAGAGCGTGGTCCCAGAGAAGTTAAGGCAGCTTGTTAGGCTAGGAAACCTGCATAGGAACATTGCCTTTTGTGTTGTTCAGAGGACCATTTATGTTTTCCAGCCTTTTAAACTGATTTCTGGCATGAAGAGTGGTTCAGAAACTGTAGGAAAGATAATTCCTTCCCTCTGTCAGTGGTCCTGGTGTACTGGCTGGTTCAACGTGACCTGGTTTGAGGATTGAGCTTCTCAGTGGGTGTGCACGCCTAAACAATGAATTCTGAGCTTCCTGGCCCAAATCTGTCTGAAGTGGCTAATTATAACCTGATTCTCAGGTGCAGTAATGAGCTGTCATTAACCTGGTGATTCGTAAAGGTCAGGCTCTTCACAGGGAAGGAGGAACATGCAGGTGGCAAGAAAGACATTGCCCAGAAAAACCCAAACCACCAAGAAGGACCAAAGCCAAACCATCCTGTGCTCCTGATGGAGCTGAGTGAGTCTGCTATCCACAACTGCTGCTTGATGAGATTCCTCGGATTTTTTTCCCAAGAAACACAAGGAGTAATGACACTGTGCTGCTTCTAAAAATATATCCCAGCATGCCAAAGGAAGACCCAGCCTAAAGGCTCTGATGGCTGGCAGTGGTGGGATGTCATCTCAGCTTTGTCACTGGAGCTGTTCAGGTGTGATACCCCCAGTGCCTCTGCACGACTGGAGTGGGTTGAGTAACTGGCTCCTGCCTGTGTGAACCTGCTTGTGAATGACTGCCTCCTATCTACCTAGGTGTGTCCTCAGCTTCAGTGAGACACGGTGGCAGTGACAGACTGCAGATGAAAATGCCCACCCCTATGGTGTAACCATCTGATGGGCTGATAGAGGAAAACAAGACACTGCTGTTGTAATAGTTTGTGCAAATTTGATCACCTTAATTGCTGACTGTCTTTAGAGAGACAGAGCTGGAAATGGAGGAGATGAAAGGGTGTGGGGTGAATAGTAAGGAGGGGAGGAGTTTTTGGATGAGGAACCCACTGTTTATATAGAAACTGGGGGAAAATGACACAGAAATATGGTTAGAAAAAAAATAAGCTGGTGGAATTTCAGGTGGCTTTTGAAAAGAAGAGTTGCTGCAGATACAGAAGCCGTGCAAAATAATCTTGAAGAGGTGTGAAAACAAGTGGCTTTCAAAGCAGAAACCATTGAATTAATCTTCTCCACGCTGACCCCCAGTTATAATTTATAAATCAGTAAATTATTTCTAAATGTTCCTTTCAGAAATGAACAAGGATGTGGAGAGCTCCTGAAATACAGGGAGTGCTTAGGAAGGAGGGAGGTGATTAGCTCTGTGGTTTCTCTGTCGTACTCATTGCTGTATGCTGATGTTGACAGCACATGTTAGTAATGGTCTTTTCTGTCTGCAGATGGTACAGGGAGAGCTTTCCCTGATCTACTTTCTAGAGGAAGAGAGCAGGAGAGAGAACACTGCATCTGTCTGTATTGCTGCAGTGTGCCCAGTACAGCAGGATCCCTCTTCTTGCTCTCTGTTTGCTGACCAGCATCCCACTTGGTTCCATTCCCATGGAGCAAAATATGGAGGGAACATTTGGAAGCACCCATATAGTCTGATAAATGAGCGATAATGACATTGGATGATTGACGTGTTTTTTTTTGTTTCAAGCAGTAATCTTTTCAGTCATACAACTGCCTGTCATATAAAGCTTATTGTAGCTGGTGTTATGTTGTCAAAGCTTCATTTGATAAATCTTTTTGTGGGGTATCTACATGGATGGCTGAAGACTTTTGGACTGAAGCCTGAAGTATTCTCGAGACAGGTTGGCAGTTGGAGGCTGTGGACAGTGCAAATGCAATTGGAAGCTTTGCACGTGTCCAGAATGGCAAAAGCATTTGTGTTTCCCCAAATCTGTTCACTTCCAATGGATGACAGTGTTATTCTTGACTCATTTTGAAAGATGGGACCAACTATGCCTGGTACTTACCATATATTTTTAGAACATTTTTTTTCCTCCATTTTCCAGACCATTATTTCAATTTTACAAGGTTGTTTTGTTTTTTTTTTAAAGCTGTTTTTTAAAATCAGTTGGTATTTGTGCATTTCAAGAGCTTACATCATAACATTTTAAACAATCCTCTCGTTGTGAAGATGAGTGGTGTTGGACTCTAGTAACAGTGGCAGCGTTGGAGGTTCACGCATCGAACCGTGGTTTTGTTCTAGTACTGTGATTATCAAGCTGTGACACAAAATCCATTCTCATTTATTACTCTGGGAAAAGTCAGGGCACTGAAGAGTTTTCCAGGCAGGCATTGCAGTGAATATACAACCCAAAGGCATAAGTAATGCAACAAATTTGATACTGGATTATGTAGTAGTTGTAAGAGGAAACTGAGCTGTCGGTGACAGGAGATGTCTAAACCACACCTCTCCTGCCAGGGGATGGTGTTTGCCCAGATCCCAAGTGCAACACTCATAAAGGTTTGGAATCTTGCAAAAGAACACAAGTTTGGTTTTTCTCTTGTCATGGTTGTATTATCTCAGCTATGGAAAATGTGAAAGTTCTGGTGTGCCCTTTGCCTAAAAGGGGAAGAAAAAAATCTTCATCTGTAGCATTTCACGTGGTTTCTGTTTTCTTTGTAGGACAGAAGAGGTGCCTGCAGCTCAGCAACCTGCAAAGCCACAGGCACAAGCCAATGGAACAGGTAATCTTGGTCAGATCCCTCCAAGCAGTTTGATTCAGTTGGGGTTGGGGTTTTTTTTTTTGACTCCTGTCTTTTGATCCTTTGAAAATCAAACCTTGCTGAAAAATTCACTGGGTCCTTAAACAGGCTTCTGAAGAAGCTGAACATGAAAGGTTATTTCAGCAGCTTCTTACCTCTCCATACATGGTTTTGCATTTACTTTTTTTTTTTTAGTTGACTTTGCAGACCTGTGTGAGGGATTTGTTGTGTGTTGTAAAGCCTGTAGGAACGTAATGAAACCTCTTGCCTGACTTCATCATTCTTGAATGCCTTGCTGATCCTTGACTTTACCAGAAAACAGGTGTAATACATAGGAAGGATACTCTGCTCTCAACTGCAAAGGCTTTTATGCCATTAACCTTGTTACTACTCCCCTCTCCTGGAAGAAAAGACATTCTGGAAAAGGAACAAGCTTAAGAGTTACAAATATTTTGGACACCTACACTGTCATCTCCATTTCCCAAGCTGCTGCTGATTATGATTTCAATAATAAAGTGATTTCTGAAAGAACTAAGGCAACAGGCAGATTCTCAGTCTTTCAGGACACTTAAGCTTTCCTCCCCACATCTCTTGATTGAGATTTAGGCTTGTAAATATGCAGATTAAATTTGAAATGGCTGCTCCTGTTCCTCCCATCATGTCAATACTTTCCCTTACGTGAACTGCAGCCTGGCATTTTTTTCTGTCTTGTACACTGGGAATTTCTTTCTCCCCACTTTCTGAACCATGTAGGAAGCGACTTCAATTTTTTTTTATTATTATTTTCAAACAGAAGTGTTGGCTCAGCTGTAAACTGTCACTAAATTCCCTGGCTTTTTAGATATCCCTGTCATTCATTAATAGCTTGATTCTGTTTTCTGAGCACTGGTTGCTTTTTCTTACATGCTTAAAAGTATCATTTGGGCTGTTGCAGTTGGCCAATTTAATCTTTGATGCCTCTGGTTAATCATATTTATTTTATGGAGTTCTGTACTAAGTTTGGTCCTGGAATAGTTGTAACCAGTGTCCTCCTCTTGAGGCCTGACCTACCTTTCCAACGAGTAGTCTGCCTGTTCCTTCTAGACAGTAATTTTCTGAGCTACAGGTAAAGTAAAAGGTGATTTTGTTCTCACTTGTGCTGCCTTAAGGCTTTTACCCTCTATTATTTCCATATACTTCTTTTTTCCACTGAAACTGACATACAGAAAGTGTTCATCACTTCATTACTTTGCTATATGTAACTTTCCAGGCAGTACTGTGGCTATGTATTCCATATAAAGTGGCATATACAGCATAATTTCTATAGCCTGGCTTTAAGAAAAAGAAAGTGCACATTTGCTGTATCTTTATATATCAATATAAATATCTTTATATATCAATATATTGATATTTAAATCAATACACACACACACAATCTTTATAGCCTATAAATAGTTGGAAAGTGGTAGTAAAAATGCCTCTTGCAGAATCCTGCTGAAGTTTCCACCTCCCTTTCCTGTCGTGTTCACGTGGAGGAGTGTTTTGCTTTACACTTGCTGTTCTTGAGCTGACCCTTCAGCACAACAGGAGTGCTGAGATCTACGTCAGGCTTTTGGTTATGGGAACCTCTTACCCAGAAAATATTTTTACAGCATTTGTTAAAAATTCTCATGTGTTAGGGTGTTTTTAGTAATCTCTGTACTTCTGGTAATAAGGTGCTTCCATGTGCTGCACTTGGAGCAAAGCAGGAGTCACTTGTAGTCTTATTTCACCAGCTTTGTGCTGTTAGGGTTTCTGTGCAGAACTAAACTGCACAGTGAGTTTCCATGACGAGTGTTGGTGAAGGACAGGAAGCGGTGCCGAGTCTGCTTCCCAGCAAAGCATGGTGTGTGGGAACGGGAGCATGCTTTGGATGAAGATGTGTTACCCTGACACTTAGTGCTTCTTTTTTATAGATAAACGTAGTCACACAGTCAGCTCCAGACTCCAGAAGTGGTTTTGTGACAAATTTGGGGAGTACGTTGAGGACTTCAGATTTCAGCCAGAAGAGAATACAGTGGAAACAGAAGAACCACTTAGTGCTCGAAGGTAAATCTCTAACATGATTGGGAGAAACTGTTGGCTGCTTTACAAGTTGCTTTTTTTTCTCTTTCCTTTTTGTTTTTGTTTTGGTTTTGTTTTGTTTTGGTTTTGTTTTTTTTTTGTTGTTTTGTTTTGTTTGTTTGGTTTGTTTTGTTTTGTTTTTTATGACCTTTTACATGGTTTTGAGTAAGAGTTTTATAACAAGTAATAGAACTGAAAGTACAGAACCATCTTGCAAGGTTTGTGAATACTTTGGCCAGAACATGAAGCTTGAAGCTTATGTACTGTCTGAGGTAGAATAAGAATTATGTTATTTATCAGGTTCTGTCACATGCCTCTCAAACTGTGGACAAAGTCTTAATTAGGCCAGAGGGGCTTTTACACCTCAGTGTTTGGTCGGATGCAAGGTAGGCTGTGTTATTACCAGAAACACATTTGCTAACAGGCAAGAATGAAGCTTTAGGCACAAACATCTAATTTAGAACCATGAGCAGTATGTCAGGGACCAAATGTACAAAACTGTCCACTACTTGCCTATTAACAAGTTGCTTTTACCCATTATTTTTCAGGTTGACTGAAAATATGAGAAGATTAAGTAAGTACTTAGCAGTATTTTATTTTCTGGAAATAAAACCAGTTCCTAGTAACCCTATTGGGAAGATTGCTGCATTTTAAAGCACAGTGGTTTGAAATACTTGTGCCAGTTCATAAGCAGAAATGATTCTGAAATGCTGAACTGGTGTTTGGAGTGCAAAGTAACTTAGAGGAGCAGTGGGAGATGCTTGCCTTTCATCTCGAGTTATGCAGGGTATCTCTGAACTAAAAATGGAATGTTAATTAAACTGCACAAAGATATCATCAATGAGAACAGGGCCCTTGTCCAATGGCAAAAGCAACAGTGTTCATACTCTTCCTGTGCCTGAGCTGCTTGTAGTTCACTTGCAGGACTACTACTAGCTTGCACTTTCAAAGAAGGCGGCGTTGGACGATGTGTACCCTGAGTGTGTTTAGCATTTCTTTCTCTTGGGTAGCTGGTAAATTACTTTGGAAGGTGGAGGATGCAAGTTGGCAGGTTAAATAAAATAGTTAAGCCCTCCAAAAGTTCTGGGCAGCAAAGAATAGCTAACTTGAAAAAAATAATGGCTGGTTTGTGCTTCAAATTGTTAAATTATCGGGGGGGGGAAAGTTGAAGTTGAAACAAGAGTCTGTAACCTCCGTGTAGGTCAGTTTTGTCCTCCTTATTCTAATACTACTATTAATTCTCTTTTAATTTGGGAGAATACTTGTGACCCATTCTCTGTGGTTGGATGTTTGCTGCCTTCATAATAGCTTTGAAAAAAGCAGTATTAAGCTTAAGCTTTGAGTGGTTCTTAACTCGCTAAGTGAGCCACAAAATCTGGATCCTGATTGTCCAAGAGTGCCTGGTGACCACGCAGAGCTCTCAAGAACCCTCTTGTCACCAGCCGTTTCCAAGTGTTGACCTTCCCTGCAGGTTCAGCGTAGGGTGGTGGAGCAGAGCAGATGGAAGGAGTGCTTGAGTCTGTGACATCCTCTAGTGCCTTGGGTGTGCCCTTCCACTTACTTCATCTGCTGCTTTGGTTGTGCTGCTGATTCTCAAGAAAATCTAGTCCTAGTTGTTTAATTACTTCCCATGGGAAGTGTATGGAGGATAGCTGAATTTCAAGCCAAACAAACGAGGACAGCAAGTCACAGGTGCTCTTGAGGAAAGCCTTTCAAAGTTGAGCTGTGCTGCAACTGAGGGTGGGTGCTTCTGGGGCTTCCTGTTGGAGGGGCAGCCGTCACTCTTCTCAGCAGGGGAGGCAGAACCAGTGTGTTGCAGCAGAGAAAGCAAAGGTGGTCTTGCAGCAGCCCTCTCCTGTTTTTCTTGTGTCCCCTAGCTAGTTTGCCCAAGTGGTAAAAGAGCTTAGAGGAACAGGGTAAAGGACAAGTGGGTTTTAGGGAGCTGAGGAAGACCTCCTCTTGCTGTCGCGGTCTGGCTGCGTGCATCTGCGCGCAGGAGCGATGCCTCTCCCAGCACAGGTTAGTCTCCCGTGCAGTGGCTGCAAGAGCAAAGGTCTGCAGAGGTGGGAAACACAATTCTTCAGGCAGTGAGGTCCTGTGTCTCTTGGCTTAGGAAGAGTAAGCAGCAAAGTGCTGCCAACAGCTAGGCTCTTGCAGAAACGTAGCGAAGAGAGATCTAGCCTGGTTTTAACCTAGCTTGGTCAAGCAGCAGTGAGTTGCTTCTTGGTGGCTCAGGGTCCTCTCAGGCTCATTTACCTTGGTTTACAGTGGGATGAACTGACCTGTGCAGAGGTCTTTGGGGTAGTATGACCAAGGCTGAGAACAGGCTGCTGTCAGCATCCAGGGTACCCTTGTTAGAGGGGTTTGGGTTTTTTTTGTCTATATTCCTGATTTCAGGCATAACCTTTGTCTTGAATAACACTAGGTTTTGGAAATGCATTCCTTAACTAATTGTTCAGTTAAAATGGGTTTCATTTTTTCTTAATTTGGGTAAGCCTTTTTTTATCATTACTTGTCTTGAATATTCCTATTAATTTTCTAATTTGGTTGTTTGCCACTTACAAGTGATTTAAGCACTGCCAGCTCATTCTAACAGTTCTGTTTTTTCTCTGCTTCTGTTTAGAGAGAGGTGCCAAACCTGTTACTAATTTTGTGAAGAATCTTTCTGCCTTATCAGACTGGTATTCTATCTACACTTCTGCTATTGCCTTTATTGTAAGTTACCCTATTCCTCCAGGAGCAGTAAGAACTTTTAAAGTGTATTTATTTACTGAAATTCACTGAAACTGCCATATCTAAGTAGGGATTATGCCGCAGTTGAAGTCATCAAATCAAACAGTTTTATTTCATTTAGCACAAAATACCAGTATTTGTCACTTCAGTTAGATTTCAAAGCCCCTTAAATTGTGTATTCTGGGTTTACTGTAGCATGGCTTTGTAACTGTTAAAATAACTGAGAACGATCCGGGCAGTGTTCTCTCATTTCTTGGTTTCCCAGTCCTGTAATCTAATGGTCACTTCAGCCTGTGCCAAATGTTTTGTTGTCTAAAACTGAAATGCTGATAGCAGCTCTGCTTGATAAGAAGCTATCCTTCACCATCTTTGCCATTCCTGCTCAGAGACAAAATCCTTTGTCCCTGAGTATCATTAAACCTGCAAACGTTGGCTCTATGAACTAAATGCAGGCATTCCAAAATGGAATGAACTCAATTCCAGCACTGCTTACCTGCTATGTAAGGAGGTTTGCATGCCACATAACTAGTGGAGTCTTGATTTGTTTTCCTTTTAGTTCTTAATTATCTATATTCTTTTGGTCACGGAGCGTGTGAAATACTTTGATAGCGATAGCAGCGGTTGCAGCTGAATGGACCCGTGTGCTGGGTTCACACTGGCTGGACACCAGGTGCCCACCACAGCTGCTCTCTGACTCCTCCTCAGCTGGACAGGGGAGAGAAAATATAATGAAAGGCTTGTGGATATAGATAAGGACAGGGAGAGAATCATTCAGCAATTCCTGTCAACGGGCAAAGCAGGCTCGGCTTGGGGAAATTAATCAGTCAAATCCGAGTATGATGATGAGAAATAAAATGACATCTTAAAACACCTTCCTGCTGTCACTCCCTTCTTGGGCTCAACCCGACTCCAGATTTTCTCTAACTCCTCCCCACCCAGCAGCAATGGGTGATTGGGAATAGGGGTTGTGGTCAGTTCATCACATGTTGTCTCAGCTGCATCTTCCTCCTCAGGGGGGATAATTCTTCACACTCTTTCCCTTCCCCAGTGTGGGGTCCTTCCCATGGGCGACAGTCCATGAACTTCTCCAGTGTGACTTCTCCACAAACTGCTCCAGCGTGGGTGCCCCATGAGGTCACAAGTGCTGCCAGAAAACATGCTCCAGCATGGGCTCCTCTCTCCATGGGTCCCCAGCTCCTGCCAGGAGCCTGCTCAAGGCTTCCCACAGACTCAGTCTCCCTCAGACTTCTGCCAGCTCCAGTGTGGGGTCCTCCATGGGGTGCAGGTAGACATCTGCTCCACCTTTAACCTCCATGGGCTGCAGGGGGACAGCTTGCCTCATCATGGTCTTCACCGCAGGCTGCAGGGGAATCTCTGCTCTGGTGCCTGGAGCACCTCCTCCCCCTCCTTCTTCACTGTTCTTCACTGACCTTGGTGCCTGCAGTTTTCTCTTGCGTATGCTCATTCCGGTCTCTGGCCACAATTGCTGTTGTGCAGCAACTTTTTCCCCTTCTTAAATATGTTATTCCAGAGGTGCTACCACTGTTGCTGCCGGCCTTGGCCTTGGCCTTGGCCAGGGGCAGGTCCATCTTGGAGCAGGCATACATGGGCTCCATCAGACGTGGGGGAAGCTTCTAAACCACCTTTTGGCTACACCCGTGCTACCCAAACCTTGCGGTGCAAACCCAATACAGCCTGTTTGGTGAAAAGGTCACACACCTTTTCATGAAGTGATCCTCCTCCGTAAGTTACGGAGCCTTATTTCATGTGTGGCACAGCTGAAGGAATATCGAGGAGGAGATTTCTCCCTCCTGGTGCCCTGTGTCAGTCCCTTCTCCTAATCTACTCATTTTTCTCTCACCTCTCTTGACAAACCCATTCTTCAGATAAAAGCTGGAAGAAGGATCAGCTGTTGTTCAGAAAGCTCTGGGACTTCAGAGCCAGGGCAATGCTTCGTTCATTCTGGGGCTATCAGTAAAAAGCCCAATGTCTCTCATCTGGGAGGCTGTTATCTCTGTGTTTTCAGAAGTTGGGAAGTGGACAGGAAACCTTTGGAAGCACTTTTGTGTCTGTGTTAGGTAAAAGAAGACAGATTTTCTTTCAGTCTTTTGAACCTTGGTAAAAACTTGGGATTTAGTTGACCAGAAATAATATAATGAGAGCTTATCCCTTTGCCCTGTAAGGGGCTAATTGTTACAACTCTTCTTGCTTCAGCTGGTCTAGGTGAGGTCAGACTCTATCATGGTCACATAGCAGATTCAGCCTTTAAATTTTACTATTTTTTCCTCAACTTTCACTTAATTGCAATGTTAAAAATACTTATTGTCTCTATTTAAGCATCATCTCTGGAGATGAGTTTAACGCTGTGGGCTTTACGTGCATGAGTGCAGAGGGGGCTAAAGTTTATTAACTTTTGTGATCTGAGTCGTGTGATTTTTGAGTGGGAAATGGTATTTTGTACTACTCACTGTACCCCAGTTTTTAACCCACATCTCTCTTTTTCTCTTTGTTTTTTTTTTTTCTTTTTCCTTCTTAATCTGCAGATTTACATGAATGCTGTATGGCATGGCTGGGCCATTCCTATGTTCTTATTTTTAGCAATTTTGAGGTTGTCCCTAAATTACCTCATAGCCAGGTATTTACTTAAATACTAGATTATTCTTGTATAATGTTTTGCTTGAAAGATGTTTTAGTATTCTTGCACTGAGTTGTAAACAGCTACCTTTATCTAATATGAGTTAAATTCAACAAAGTGGAATTGAAATTCTAATATACTTAATTTTGTTGCTCAATTTCTATGATTTTTTTGGGTTGTTTTTTGCTATTCTAAGGAATTATATTAATTTCCTATGACTTGGGTCATCATAAATGATGCTGCATGTTCTCAGACAAATCCCTCAATGCTTTAAATAGAATTTAAAATAAATTTAAAT
>JANHGN010017223.1:0-16070 GCA_024605025.1 Megaceryle maxima
CCAGAAAAAAAAAAAAAAAAAAAAAAAAGTTTACATAAGCAGCATCTATGAAAATATTCCTCTTTTTAGAATTTAAAAAAAAAAAAAAAAAAGGAGTTAATTTTTTTAGCTCTCATTCTAACATCACATAGAAAGCTCTCACATCAGCAATCACTTTGTCTTGACCATGTCACAGGGATGCATGAGCTGTAAAAGGTAGAGACAGGTCTGACTCAAAGACTGTTTTTAAACCCTGATATATACAGTATCTTCTAATTATCTGGTTTTATATTCTCTACATGGAGCCAATGTTTACCTGATAAAGACATACCTTTTCCTCTTTATTTCAATGGCAAATAAAAAAAATAAACCATTTGCTAAAAAATTATAATATTTCCTTTCAATATGACTTACCTTCTACTCCAGCTTGCATTTGTCACTATTCCAGCTACTCATCTAACTCTAATATATCCTTCCAAATTTCATCTGAAACTTCTGGTTCTATTGTTAGTAGCATTGACAACACTGTCACCCAAAGGTTAGTTACAATCAAGGAAAGAAGATGACAGCTGCTTTATCAGAGTGACTATAACATTATTTCTTTTAATTAAGAAGGGAGCAACAAGAATTTTTTTTGTAAAATAGAGGAGATGTATTCTGGAGAAAAAGATTCAATTGGTGGAATATGGAAGGAGGATTAGCTGTGAAAGCAAATATATCCAATCGGGAAGTACTTTTCTCTGTGGTGGGTGCAATCTGAGACAGAAAAATTGCAGAGACAAAATCTCTGAGCAGGTAGCTTTAGGAATGTTTACAGCAAATCAGCCAGCAGAGGGGAGAGGGAAACACCTTGGATTAAATGGAGTGAGCATGTTCTTTTCTTTCATTTCTTGACCCATGTCTTTTATAAACATTGGCAGATATCTTGTCAATTTTAAGTAAATCCATTCTTTCCACTCTCAACCCCAACAGTTTACCCTAACTTGGCTTGAATTAAGAGGAAATTAAGATGAACCAAACCATTCCTTCCCTGGGGATTTTCATGAATTTACAAACTGGGGTAGTGAGACGCCTTAACCAGATACCTCATCCCCTCCAGCCTACCTGGTGGGTCAGGAGCCCCCAAACCGTAGGCCAGGACACGACCTGGTCTCATGGGGTCAAGGAAGGGGACAGACACTAACAGGAGTAAGCCAAGAGGCCTTTCTAGCATGCAGTGGGGCATTAAAGAATATGCCAGAACCAAGCCAGCTCTGTGTCATACCTCTGTAAACCTTAAGTGGGTCATCCAATGCCACTGTAAATTCTTCACATTCATATTTAGGCACCTGAAAGGATGTACTTCAACACCAGAGGATCTAAACCAAATTGATAACAGAGCACTTTCTATATGTATCTCACTGGGAAATTATCTGCGATCCATTCCGAGATATGCACAAAAGTGATCACAGCCTTTCTTCTTACCAAAGGCACTCACAAATATTTCATGGAAGTACACAGGGCTGTAAGAAAATAGCTTTTCTTGAGACAAGCAACTATAGGTAGTTTATTGCACTTAGACAGACTTGTGTTTTGGGGGTACCTTATTGCAGCCTTCCACTATCTGAAGGGGGCCTACAAGAAAGCTTTTTACAAGGACTTGTTCTTACAGGATGAGGGATAATGTCTTCAGACTGGAAGAGGGTAGATTTAGATTAGGAATTAGGAAATTCTGAGGGTGGTGAGACACTGGAACAGGTTGTCCAGGGAAGTTATGGATGCTCCATCACTGACCAGGTTGGATGGGGCCTTGTGCAACCTGATCTAATTGAGGATGTCCCTTCTCACTGCAGGGGTGTTGGACTAGATGACCTTTAGAGGTCCCTTCCAACCCAAGGCATTCTATGATTCAATGATTCTATATTCATATCTGTGGGAGGGACTCTGTGCTCCAAATGTATGTGGTGCACAGCCTGGTTCACTATCTGATGAAAGACATTACATCTCCCCCACAAACCTTGACTTACACCTATCCTGAGACTATCACAATTCTTAGTTGCCTATAGGAACACCAGGAATTCATACATATAGACTTGTGCAGAGAGTAATTCCATTTTTAGAAGGAAATAGATGTTTTGATTCCATTTTGAAGAAAACACTTTGCTGTTTAAAGGAAAAATTAAAAGTGCCAGGGAGAAGAAGTAACTGTTCTTCATGTCGCTCTGGGAACCGTATCTCACTTGGCTGGCATCCTCCAAATCCTTCCCAGGCTGTGGGCACTAGCATCTTGGGCTGTCCAGAAACCTACCTCCCCTCTGATGCAGGGGAAATCTGGCCATTGAGCTGGAAGGCCACTGGTACGCTTCCAGCTGAGTCCAGCAAGGGGTTTGGTAAATCGCTGTTAAAATTGGACAGACTGACACTTGCAAGTTTCAACAATCTTCCATTTTATTTTTAAAAAATATTTATGTTTTGTTGTTGCGCCTGACCAGGTTGTAACATACAGGCTGGATAAAGATAAATCTTTGCAATATGTCAGTTTGAATTATACTCTGAAGCCAAACATCTGGAAATACATAATTTATCAGTGTAGCCTATGTCAGACAAGCTAATGTTGATACTTTAACTGTTCCTACCCTTATTTCCAAGACCTGGATCATGTTATGGGAATTGCAGTGCTCATGGCAAAATGACTGATACAAAACTGCAGGAATTTTAAGCCCTTGGGGGGTAATGGTATGCTTTAGTAATCTGATGCAGAACTGAACTCCATGCTGATTAAGCAGAGTGGCCATCCTAAAATAATTTCCAGAAAACAACTTCTACAAAGCTTTTTGTTACAAGAACTTTGTGGAGGGAGCACAGACTCTGCTTCTGGCATGAATTAATAGTGAATTGGCTGGTGTGTTAACAAAGGCACCCTCGTCCTCTTTGTCCCTCCCTTTGGGCATGCCTAATATAAATGCATCATGAGCTAGGTCGCTCTTTCTGACAACATAAAAAGGTTCTAACTTGAAATTATTTTGCTTTTCAGAGTTATTCTCCTCTCTCCTGCTTTTCAGGATAGACTGATTATCACTGATATTACAGCTTGACACACACAAGGACATTTTTACTATTTCTGTTCAAGGCAGAGGGCAGCATCTTCCCCTGGGGAGGAGGGGGACTAAATACCTCTCTTAACAGCAGCCTATTCAAACATACTGAACACGCCTCCTACACCACCATACAATATGTCCTGTAGTTCAGTGAATACAGAGACAAATGAGAATTTCAGTAAGTCCTACAGGCAACAAGTTAAATGACCCAAGCAATAAGTACCAGCCTTGTAGATAGGTAGATACACTTTCTCCTGCAATGAATGTACCACTAATGTCTCCACTAAGTAGAACATGATTTTCTACTACTAATCCAATGGCCCACTCCAAGAGTACATTTTACGACTATGTATTTCAAATCTTGATCAGTGGGAAAGCCCAAGTCTTGACACAAACATAAACGGTGACAATAAATTAGACACAGTCAGGGTTTAACTTTTCAGGATCCCAGGCTCTGTTTAAATTTACTGGCTGTTTGCTGAAGCTTTGTGAATAATGGTAGCATAAAATATTTTAGTCAGCTGGCAAAGTGAGGACTAAGAATGATTGAGAAGTGCTGTAACCAGCTGCTCTGATTAATGGTGAATAAATTACTGTTAATGCTGGTAATAAATGCCATTAACTGAAAAGCAGCTCCATGGGCTCCGATCATGTCTGTCCAGGTTTGAGTGAGAACAGAACAATTCTGTTCAGTGATTTTACTTTTCAGCTTAGTTCTTCTAACTGCACTGTCTGAAGTCAGCAGCCTGTGTTCACAGGCAGTGTCTGCTGCTGGCAGTGATAACACCCCATGGTTAGAGGTAGTACCAAGGGTTGGTGTGCAAACCAAAGCCACTGCTGGATCTTGTGTACAACATTGGGGAGTGCAGAAAGGAAAAAGGCAGCACCTGCAGGGAGGAGTGGACAGGACAGGTGACCCCAAACTGACCAACAAGGGATTCCATCCCATATATGTCATATTTGGTATAAAGCTGAGGGATTGGGAGGGTCTCGCCTCAGGTCTTTTTCCAGTTTCCTCCTAAGAGCATCCAAAGAGGACTCTGTCTTTTCTGCCTTCCACCCTGATCTGTGTGTTCCTGAACCCAGTAGCAGAATCCAGCTCCTGAACACAGCTCCCATCTGCTGCAGGGCCCAGTCTGGGACTCTCCCAGTGCCTGCTCCACAGCATCAGTGGTGATGGTGATGTGATTGCCATCAGGGGAGCTGAGTTCAATACTGATTTTGTATATATTTGTATATATTCCATTTTTATTATTATTAATTTCATTTTCATTAAAGCTGTTCTAGTTTCCTTTTCTAATAATTAAGTCTTTCTTCCTTATTCCCTTTCTCTTCCCCTTTGGGGAGGGAAGGAGGTTAACAGATTGTGTCTGTTAAAGATCTAAGGGGCAGCCCTGACCCTAAAGTGTGACAATGTCAAACTTTAGGTAGAAACAATGACTGACTAATCATGGCAAGTTCCAGACTTTGCTGTGCTTCTCAACAGATGCTTGAAGACATTGCAGGTTGCAGCAGTCCATGCACACTCATGCCTTGAAAAGGCTTGGAATGGATTTTTTATTAGCTACTGCTCTTTCCTTCAGCTGGAATGGCACGTGCAATATATTTATGTTTGAAAGTAAGCAATGCTCCTGTGCTGCCTCCAGTGAGGTGGGTTGCCATAGGACCTGGGGACCCAGTTTTTGTGGGGAAAAACAGTGTGGAGTCTTATGGAATCTTTTGAATCCCTGAAAGGGTTATCTTCTCTTTTCCTTCTTTCTGCCCCCTGTGAGGCATCTTCTTCACATTTCCACCAGTGTAACAATACACAGTCATGTAACTGTACCAACTGAGCACACCAAACTCTATTTAGTGAACATATCCATCCTATTGTCCTGTCTAATATGCCCTTATATGGAGCACAAATGTAATGGTATTATGCTTCATTGTAATGAGGAAGAGTCATTGCTCCCATAAGTTATGGTGAGGGATATTATGCAGTAAAGTTTTTAATTATTATAATTAACAATCCATAGTGACATAAGCTATTACAGAGGTCACTATGCAGCATCCTCACTGGAACCTCAGATATTTGTTTCAAATAATTCCATCATACTCTTCCACAGCACCATGATAAAAAGCTATTACCTTCTCATAGGCATAAGATTTGGTGTGAATTTCATACTACGTTGCTTCAGCTCAGCATGTCTGGTACTGAACTTCAACTACAGACTGTTGCCTCATTGTTTTCCTAGTCTTGGGCATTTCTAGCACGTATTTTGTCATGTGATTTGATGCAGTTATTTTTCTCAGTTCTCTGAGATGCATGTGGACCAAACATGCTGTACTTAACTCATTGACTTGTCCAACTTGTTCTGGACTCACAAAGGATAGACCCTGCCAATTTGCACAAAAAGGTTGTGTGACATTTTAATCAGGGAACAAAGATGGTTCGAACATGCCAAAATAGTCAAATGCATTTTCCTCATGAGAAATGAGGTGATCATTTGCTCCATCAACCTAAGAAACCACTGGTTGTTCATAGCCACACACAGCCAGACATTTCTACTAACGCAGCTTTGATCAAGCAGCACATGAAACATCAGGTGTTTGAGCAAGTCACTTCTGGAACCAGCAGAATATTGGTGTTTCAGAATATTCAGGTACTGAATAGCAGTGAACTGTCAGTTAAAGCTTCAGATTAACAGTAATGAGGAGTCTGCTTGGGAGAGGGGTGAGAGTTGTTTCATAAAGATGAGATGGAGGGATGCTGTCAGCACTCCATGGTGAAACACAACGGTGAAACAAGAGAAAGGGGAGCATTTAAAGAAGTACATGTGATATTGAAAAAAATAACGTAGTCATTATTTGAACCTATTAGACATACATTCCAACAAAAGTAAAATGGCTTTTTATTCCCAGACTGATAGCAATGTATTTGTTCATGCTCATCATATTTTCTATTTTCCTTAGAGGAGAACCATTCTGCATGCAAGTCATTACAAATAAAACTTCAGGCTTCTAAAATATGCTTATCTTACAAGAAGCTGCTCTTAGATAGTTTAGTCTAAATATGCTATTTGTGAAATAAGTACAATACATTCTTAATTTGATAGTTTGTCATGTGATGCATTTTTAATAATGCATTTTCATTAAATTTTACTGTTTCAGCTATCAGAAATAAGTGTGCAGATATAAGACATCTGATCTTCTCTTCAGAGCTGAATGACAAAAAAAGACTTAAACAGCTTATTTTGTTTATAGGTCTTGAAATTATATTTTGAAAATATAATTGATGCTCCAGTTTGCTCCTCTTCCAGAATCTCATTCTTTAGGGGAACATTCACATCTTCACTGCCCTGAGTACTGTGTGTTCAGTTACTCTTAAACCAAGTGGGTGTAAAATGTCATCACTATCAATGTGTATTCTGATTGGGTACACAAATTATATATTAATTTGAGGTAGCTGAAGGCACCAAAGGATGCTTTGTGCTTAGATCCTCTTAACGAGTATATGTATGTTTATTTGATGCATATTACCTATAACGTTATCGTGCCCTTTTGTGTAAAATACTTGCAGGAATTGGGCTGAGATTAAGAGATAACAGGGAACTCAGGCACAGATATTTCAAAAATGGGAAGCAAAAAGTGTTTTAAACAATGCAATGTCCTGTAAAACCTCACATTTTCCCTCTAGAAAGAATATACTTTGAAAAGAGATACTTTCTAGGCTGTTTGCTTGAAAGGCAAAGCTAAAAATAAATTACCAGGAGTAAAGTAATTCTTTAACATACTACTTCTCTCACTGTGCCTAAAAATGTAGGTGACAATCTCACCCCTCAGACAGTGTCCATGGTACTGTAAATACAAAAGCCACCCCTAAGAAGAAAGGTGGAGCATGAATATGCCAATGTTCCTACCTATCTCTCATGTACAGACACCATGGCCTTTTATTTCATGCTCAGTGAATACAAATCTGCATTTAAAAAGAAACTAATAAAACTTCATAAAACATAGAATTTGCTTTATTTGAAATCAGCTCAGTTCCTCTTTTATGGTTTCAGCTAAATCTGTTAAAATCACACAGAAGGACCTCTCACAAAGAAAGCCATTACTTGAAAAAGTGAAGTGGCTTACCATGCCAGTGCATGGCTGTACACACTTTGGAAAAATGTCACTTTTTCACACAGAAAGCACTTCTCTTATCAAAATAATTGTTATCAAATAATCTGCTATGGACTTCTTAACAGGAAAAGGGAAAGGGAAAGAAACCTTCCCACTTGATTTTTGCTGACAACTGGTTTGCAGAGGACAGTGTGGCTTCCCAGCTCTTACTATGAATATCCTTTCTCCTTTTCCAAAAGCTTGCCTAGGCTGACTACAGCCCTTGGAATTCTCACCAGCAAAAACTGATGTTCAGAAGAACAAACTGCTGTATTTGCACAGTGTGGATCCCCTTCTTTGCAAATCTAAACTTTTAACACATTCATGTAATATTCCAGGAGGCAGACTGATAACGAGAAAAATAAATGTGCAACTCCTCCTGACACTGAAGTCTAAGTCTCATCCCCCCTGATTCCTCACTCTGTTTTTCACTCATTTCTGTATAGTCATCTGCATGCCTCCTAAGTGGGAGTGAAATAACACTAAATTAAACTTCCCCATTCATTTCCACTACTTGAAGTTTCTTTCTGTATCTACTTTACAAAAGTAGAATTAATTGCATAAGAGACAATTTGTCTTGACATGTTGTTGGTGATTTCCAGGCTGTCTGGGGCTTTCCTATGAGTTCTGTATTTGCCTGTTGGACCTCATCATGGCCCCTCCTCCACAAAAGGAGGCTGTTGGTGGAGGTGGTTGGCCATCTCCAATTATTTCACGTTGCTTTGGAGGTTCTGTGATTTCCTCACTGCAGAAAGGGACATAACTTTCAAATGGACATGTGAGATGGCCTTGGTGCTTGTTCTGAGGACTGCTTGGAGACTTGAGAATAAGTTACATGAGTGTTACATGATAGGCACTTTATGTACTACTTGATTAACTCTAAAGTAAATTTTCAACTCTAATTTCCACACTGTGCTCTGTGGATGGTAGTTATGGTGACACATCAGTGAGTGTTCCTCCCTGAATGAGGAAGAAGCACTGCTGCTCAGGGAGCTTCTAAGCACTCATCTGGAAGCTGGTGATGGCTGACTCCTTACTGCAGTGATTCACTGGGAAAATAGGCCTGTGTCCAGGGCAATAGCAAATCAGGGACATCAGTAACACATTTAAGGCCATCTTACAGGGTGGTGCTCCAGCACTGAGGTTTTGGACCATCCCTATTCCAAAACACTCGGAAAATACTCTGGCTGCAATAGGATTGTTGTGTGGGGTCAGAGCTGATACATGTCTGGTGCAGAGCACTCAACAGCACAAATGCAGCAAGACCAGATGGACTGTCCATGTCTGTGCACATGTCTGTGCTCCCTGTGACATTTTTTGCTAAAGAAAAATGAAACAGAATAAGGAACATGCCTTACTACATCTGAATTCCTACTTCAGTCCATGCATATGTGTATAGTAATAAATACACACAATCACAGAAGCTCTGACTATAACGTCCCATTTTTGTCAGATCCTTTAGAGTTGTATGGCTAACTTCTGGAGTCCTGAATATGCCTAGATGGCTGTTGGATTTTTGGTAAAGGCTGGACTTCCCTGGGTTTCCAATTGGTAGTGGAAGTCTTCTTAAGTTTATATTACCTACCTTCAGTTTGCCACTCATGGTAGAGGAGGTATTAAATCTTCCATACGACCAGTGACAGAATCCATGTTGTTGAGTCTGCTATGTTCCCTGCAAAGACTTTAATGCCAAAGCTGTAGCCTTGTACTGTCAATGTACCAGCAAGAAGCAAGCCTATTTGCATTTTTTTTTGCTGAAAGACTGAGAATGAAAACCAGCAGGTATCAAACCAGTTGCAATGTGGTGAAGATCAGGTTAGTCTACAATATGTATACCATATGCTGCTTTGGTTCCATCTGATGAATGCCAAGCCATACAAAGGACAGAAGCCATCAAAGAAGTTTGTTAGAAGTATTATATATTATCACAACAAAATTGTCTGAATATTCCATCTCATCCAGGAGAACAAGATTATCCCAGATATCACAGAAGACAGGCAATTGTTATATCAGAAAATTTTCTGTCCAGCTAACTATCAGATGACATCACTTCTGAGCTCATTTTCAAATTCCTAGAGCACCAAACATTTCAAAGAGATGTACCTCCAGTATTGCAGTTTTGTAGCAGACAATGACAACAGCCATTTTTCTGTACTTGACAGTAGCATACATTGCCATCTGGCACATATTTAGAAAAAAATCCAAAGGCATCCTACACTAGGACATACAGTCACAAGTGACAGTAGTAGAAGGTAGAAACTCCATGGTGGCATAGTGAAGACAGTGGCACCGTGTTTCTGCCTCAGTCATGCCAGAGATTCACAAGAACACTGTTGCTTCTCGAATGGCTTACAACCTTCACAAGCTCCAATTTGGAACGTCTAGGTGCAACTCTAGACTGTCACCCAGATCAGCATTTTTGTCCTGCACCAGCTGAGAACATTAAGGGCATAAACAGCCTCCAAAATAGACATGCAAGCCCAGGTAATATGCAAACAATGAGCTAGTCAGTAACAGCCCTCTGATAATTAGCTGTTAAAAACTGTGCTCCTGTGAAGTCAAATGCTTCCTACACAAAAGCAGCTGATGAGCAAATGGATAAAACGAAGGAGAATAATAACACTGTTTAAGAAACTAACAAAGAACTGTCTTACTGCTTTGCCCTTTGGCTTCTTCGATAAAACTGATGATAGGGAGTTGCCACTTTTCAAAATGGATTTGGAGGCCAGGTGTCTCTGGTTTATCAGCAGATGAATGACTGGAACAGCCCCCTGCATTGCCAGACAGCGACACTGTGGTGAGCAGAACTGGTAAAGGCTCTTCTTTGGACCCCATGGGAATCTCATAGGGACTCACTCAGGTTCAAGCCAACGCGGAACCTCTTCTGTCATACCAACAATCTAAGATGCAGTGGAAAAGTGTGCAATGAGTAGTCACAATTCTCTGTGAAAAGCAGTTTTCTGGTAACTGTGTGACACTGATGATGACAGTTATCAACCAAAGCAGCTGCTTATCCTCTGCTAGATAATCAAGAAGGCATATTTCATGGGTGACACTGGCTTTGGGTACTTAAAATGTACTTAACATTCATTCAAGTGTTTTCCAACATTTTTTCACTTGAGTGATCTACCTATATTGTCCTCAGACAAGGTACATCGTCTCCAGTTTTAGTTCCATTGCATGCACATGTGTAATAATAAATAACATTAACTGCACAGGGCAAAGACTCTCCACATTACATAAGAAAGGGGGTTCTGCATCCAGAAAAACACAGCATTTAAGTGTCAGATTCAGCACTGAGCACACATGGAGCATGATACTCAGGTGGATTTGACAAAAAAAAAAGGGGGTTGTGATGCTTCCTGTTGTTTGCTTGTTTTATCTTTGATGTGATATTCTTCCTCTCATAAAAATGTTTTTCAACTAAATAAATAAAAAATATATAAACAAATAAATAAAATAAAATGTAGAATTCTTGCACAAGCTGAAATAAGGGGATAAAGCTTGCTATGCATGAGATACACACCTGAAAGAAATGTCAGATAGGGAATCATCCTTCTTTTCACCATCTGAGACAGGGTGGTGGAGGGCAACAATGTAGATCTGATAGCTGGGCTTTATTTCATTAGGCCCTGTCTAAATTACAAAGTACTTCCAAGGAAAAGAGTAGCTATTAAATTTGAGATCTAATGGGAGTATGATTAGATTTTAATAATGTGCTTTAACTCTGATGTAGAATGGGGCTAAAGCACCTTTTAAACTGCTTGGAACTTAGTCCGATCCCATCAACAAGGAACATTTCACACTGTGCCAGAGCTGTTTGAGCTACAGCTTGGGAGGAGGCAGGAGAAGACATGCTATTGAGTTAAGTATGCAAACCTTTAAGCAAGTGAAATTTCAGGTATCTATTTCTTGTGAAATATATGATTCTCCCTAACTTGCTAGGGTAATTATTAGTTCATATATCACTATGGGATATTCTTTTCTACTGTGCATGTATATACTAGCTCTGCAAATACAAAATCATATTCAGATATAAAAGTTCATGACTGTTCTTTCACAAAGATACAATAAATATTTCACACTTTCTTGAGGAAAAAATATTATATACTACACTGGTTTTGCTTGTAACACATGTTATAAATGATTTTTTTATTATGAGACATCAAGGATATAACAGTCAGGATACAGTATACTTACTACCTATATTAACAACATTTTCATTCTTACCAGCTGCATTAATGGACTGCTTCTACAGAAAAGCTGCAGTCTTTGTCACTGACAAAAAGCCAGGTGCTCAGATATCCTCTTTGCACCCCTATGGTCACTGGCTGACCACTAAAATATCCAACATTACATCCTTCCCTCCATTAACTTATGAAATGTTGTCTTTTTTGTTGTTGTTGTTCTGACCTTTACCAAAGCAGATTTATCTGTGTATTCTTGAAAGTGGAAGCAAAATCATATAGAAAATATGATCTGTCTCTGAAGTTTTGAGTACAGTCCTTATATCAGAGAGACTTAGTGAGAGATCCAGTCTGAGATACACTGATAGGCTGTCACTATCAATATTGCTTCCCGAGGTCACTGTGTTGGTACTTCACACAGTGTGGAATTCTGCTGTTTTGTTGGGAAGAAAGTATCAGTCTACTGAAAGTAAATGTTGAGTATGGCAGTGGATTACAGAAGCAAAAAACCTCTCAGAATGTTTTCAAATGATTAAAGCAAATTGAAGATGGATCAATATTTAGGAATTATTGTTATCTGTCCCACAGTTTATTAGTAAAGTCAAAGTAAGTGCAGTAAAACTGTTGAAAAGAATGCTAATAGCTTTTCTTACAACAATAATCATTAGAGGATACCATAGTATCGTTATGAAGTGCACTAGATTTCTTTCCAAATTGTAGCAAGATGGAAATTCAAGATTCCTGGTACAGAAGACATAACAACATTCATTTCTTTAGTCACAAGATCAATTTTACATTTAATTTGGAATAACTTATGTCACTCGGTGGTCTTTAGGGACCTTTTCACAATAATCTACTTGACAAGTGAGGCACGTAAGATTTGCAAGATTTGTAATTGATCACTGGTGCTATTGTAGGCATGATGGAAATACCATATATAACATAAATATATTTAAGAAAAAAATATTATTGCTTCACAATCAGGTGTAGGTGTTAGTCTCTGATTTGACATCGCTTTGACATAATGAACCTATGTTTCTGCATATACAGAATATAAATATAATGATGTTTTTCTAAGGGTTCCAGACGTCTTGCCTGTATATGAAATGTAAATACTGCATTCAATTTTTAGCCCTTGAAATTGGGTGTGAAGGAGGGATTCTGTTTGTGCCTAAAAACAGGCAAGCTTTATTTGGGGGCTATATTCATATTGAAGTGCAGCTGTCCAAATGCTCTTAACACCCAACAAAGACAGCATTGTTCTGTGGAAATGCATTTGCTGGAGTTGGTGAGGTGCTGGTCGGCTGTAGGTGGGGTGACTGCAACAGCAAGAGCCTGTTACTCAGCAGTCCACTGAGCATTGCCTGGTGACTTATCACAGTGATGATGGACTGCATCTGGCCAAGGGAACAACAGAAGACAAAGACCTTGCTCAGACATAGTGTGTAGAAGTGCACTTACACTCCTGCAGTCAGCAGAGGAAAGCTTGTGATGATTCTAGCATACGTAAGTGTCTGGCGTGGTCTTTAAGACATAACCAGTATTACTTTAGCAGTAATGCTATTATTCTAATTGTTGGTTTAAGGCAATGAACAAAATTCTTGAGCAATTTGACTTAGATGCCCATAAAAGAACATTGGTACTCACACTTACACTGGCCCTTAAATCAGACACCATTTTCTCAGACACTTCTGACATGATCTTCACCTGCTCACACAATGGCTGAATCTGGGGACAATACATTGATTTATCAAGGAGGAAAATTACCTTCTATAGAGATCACTGCTGAAAGCAGTGTCACAGAGCTGGGGCATGCTTAGGCAAGATGGATAAACAAGTGTCTTTTGAGTGCTCCAGAGTGACTGTCTGCTGAGACCACCCAGTGACCTGCCACATCCATGAGCTCCTTCAGACAGCACTGAGTGGTCAAAGAGAGTGCTTTCCTTCCTCCCTCTGCCTTCCTTTCTGCAAGAACAGGGCAGGGTACCAAGACAGGGGAAGACAGGGGTCCTATCTGGGTGAAAATAACCAGGCTTTTTAGCTCAGTAAATTTTAATCCACAGTTGGCTGGCTGCTTTAGTTTGCTTGGTAACCACCACAACCACTCCAGCTATGGAAACACAAGAAAAGAAAGGAGTGGTCTTGAAAGACTGTGGAGCAAGAGGAATGTGTGTGTAAGGAGGATTGCTCCTTCCCACAGTGTATCGTTCACACACCCTGGAAACATGCAATGACAGTGGGAAGCACTCACTTAACATTAAAATGTCTCACCTAAGTGAGACAGACAGGATCTGATTTTTTATTATTTTATACCAGAAAGTGTTTTATTTATGAAAGGAATGCATAAATAAATAAATAAATCAATAAATCTTGCTACCACATCTTAATGCAAGCCAACAACAATTACCTTGTTTTAACCTTGAGGTTTTGTTCCTCAAACTTCCTAGATCATGTAAGTCAATTCTCACGTGAAGTTTTAGGTATTTGTAATGCAGGACTGTGCCAGAAGGAACCTGGGGCTACAGTGTAGCTGCACTGTTGTGACCCCAGTTCTGCAATCAGACACCAGTGCAGCTCCCTGTAAGAGCTTACCCAAGTGGAACTGATTGCAGAGTTAAGATCTAAACTTACCCATTAGAGTGCATAGCAGTGGCAAGGTCCTGATGAAGAGACTTTAGCTAACCCCCGTGTTTCTCTGAATATTCTGATTAAATAAAAATGGCTCAGCTTTTGGTGGATTATACAATTTATTGCAAAAATAATTTGTCATGAAAAGTCAAGGTTGTAATACTAAGAAAGCTTTTTTTTAGCCTTTTTTTTTCTTTTTTTTCTTTTTTTTCCCTTCCAATTAGTTCTTTGAGGCTTTCAAGAGCTTTTATTTTTACAAACAGAAGCCCTAAAGTTCTGGAGAGTGGGTAGTTTGTCACCTCCAGCTGAGCAAGGAGAAGTGTGTTAGGTTCATGGAGAGGCTGACGTTCTCTCACCAGCTCTTGCATACACCATGTCTCATGCATCTCTCCTGTCTGGTGGTATTTGATCTAACTGCTATTAGGTTTTAAGAATTTTAATTAAAATATCTCTCTGGCAAGGAGAGAGGCACACCTAAGACCTGTAGCAAACATGTCAAGGATGAGAAGCCATTGCTGTGGCTAAAGGGCACAGTGGGTACCACAAAGTGAGACTGGGGCAGGAAGGAGACAGCTTGTCTTTTGGGGTTCAAACAACTCTCTGCAGACAGGTTTCTCTGCCAACAAAGAAGTATTGCAAAGAGGTAGTTTCTCCAGGAAAACAGCAGACAAAGTATTTTCCAGATGGACACCACCACAGAGGGTGTTTTGCTGAAGCAGCAGAGAATGGTGCTGGGGGACTGTCTGCAAGCTCTCCCCACACTGCAGCAGAAGGAGAGGGTATGTGATAGATAGCAGAGGTGATGAAACAGCCCAGCATGCAGAAACTCTGGAAAGTTTGATGTCCTGGACAAAACCTGAGCTCCAGCCCCTCACTAAGCACACAGCAACCATGACCACAGTGCACAGTGGTGCAATCTCCTGTCCAGTGGATAAGGATAAAGTTTCAGACTGCCCTGCCACATCCTATACGTGTTGGATATAATAAGGGGATTTTTATTTGATATGTGGACAAGATTGGAGATTATCATTGGCTTTCCAGATTAATTCCATTTAGTCTTCCATTCTTCACCTCCAATAATGTTTATTTTATAGGCTTGGTGCTTTCACAGACTAAACTTGGTGTTTGCTAGGAGGAAGTATTACATGACAAAAGTATTTTGTTTCCTGGGGACCTGGATGAAAAAACAATCCAATACTCTTTGGTATTTATACAAGAAAGAATTCCTAGAAAATTAAACAGGCCTTTCTTCTTTCTTCTTCCAAAATCCCCTGAAAAAAAAAAAAAACAAAAAAGTTCTTCTCATTCATTTCCCAATGGAAATATACTTCATTATTGCTTTTGCTATTGTAATTATTATTGCAATCTGAATAGTTGCAACAATATATTTCATCAAACTACAAACACTGAAAGGAATCAAGTGTAAAAAAAAGTCTAGGTAGATTTTTTTTCCTTTGCATAATGTAAAAGAAAGTTATATGAACCACATCTATTTACTTTTCCAAACCAGCTGCTAAAAAAACTTGAGGAGTTGCTTGACAAATAATTTTCTCAGCCAATGTCTAATAGGTAAAAAACCACCTTATTCACCCAAGTGTCATAAAATGAGCCAATCATAAAATGATCAGACTGCATGAAGTTCATTATCCAATCCACTAACTTTTTCACAGGAATCAACTTATTTATAGTGTGGTGCAGCATATCAGCTGCCAAGGAGTGTGCATATAGTAGTATTAAACTGCACAGAAAAAAAACCAAAACCATTTTGTAGCACATTAGTGAGATTCCATTTGTGTGTGTTCCTGACAAATGGCTCCCCTGCAGTTGTCACAGCATTTACTTGCTAGACAAGACCCATTTACTGCTTCATTTATTGATATGCAATGGAAGTTATAGAATAAGTATCAGATCACTGAATCTAAAGCAGTAATTCACATGGTTCTTAGAGACATAATGTCTGGAGAGTCTAAAACTACACTAACTCCAGGAAATGTTTATGAGAGGGGGGGAGGGAGGGGGGGAGGGAGAGGAAGGAAGGAAGGAAGGAAGGAAGGAA
>JANHGN010017223.1:16170-27379 GCA_024605025.1 Megaceryle maxima
GGGAGCGGACGGAGGGAGAAGCAGCGGGAGGGGCGGGAGGAGGGAAGGAAGGAAGGAAGGAAGGAAGGAAGGAAGGAAGGAAGGAAGGAAGCCCTATCCAAAAGCGATAACTTGATGATGGGTTTTTAATTTAATTTGAAGTAATGCAACCAAACTGTATGAGGGGAAGGAATGGAGAGAACAGTCAAGTCTCTTAACCAGCACTATTTTATCCTGCCATTAAATTGTTATAATTACCCCATATTTGACCAGATGGCAAGTCATTTCTGAAGTCAGACCAGGTGTTCAAGATGCAGAGATAATCACAAAGCTGATGACTGTGGTGAAACTAATTAAAAAGTGTGTTGTAGTGGCACAGTGGTGCTGTGGAGAGAGACTGACCAAAAATAACAGGATAGAAAAGATCTGATGTAGTACAACAAGGTGATTTTGAAACTAGTAAGCAAAACCAAAGTGAATTTAATTAATTTAAATTATCAAGTTCAGAGGAGCACTTTAATAAGCTATTAGATAATGCAATGTATTTGGGGCTTTCTGGGATTTTGCTTCTGTTTTCTAACACAAACGGTAGACTGAAGTGAAAGGCAGAACTAATAAAGCTGAAAATTGTCAACCCGATCAGAAGGGCGAAATATGGGCACAGATGCACATCAAAATGAAATATGGGCACAAAAAGTCCTTTTCATACGGATGAACACTGATTACATGGCCACAGCTGGAAATTAAAGAGAGCTTTATTCATTAAAGACTAACTGTCTTCAATTAGGCTTTGCTTTCATGACAAAACAACAGAGTAGCAAAGGAATGAATTGCCATGCTGTGTCTGCAGCTCCCCTGAACACGCTGCCCTGCAGCCTGTGGCCAGCACACTTCTTCTGCTTAATAGATGCCTTCACCTTTCTGGGACCAAAAATCAATTCAGACATGAGGGTAAATGCATTTAACTGGACAGAGGGGGAAGAGGAAAGAGAACTTTAAAAAGCCCAAAAAGTAAACACCCCACCATACGTTAAGAGAAATCAAAATGTCCTATTGCCAGATCCATGCATGTTGGTCCACCCTGCCAGCTCTGCACTTTGTGCTCATCTCTGTCTGTCTGCTTTAAAAATGTAAGTGTGAATGCTCATGCTGTGCCCATGGCCCTGAGGAGATCCCTAATTGGCTCCGTGCTATGCCCCTACACGAAGCCTGATGCTAAAGGGTCCTGTAAAAGCTGAGACCTATTAAAAAGAACTCTCCATGAGGTTTTTTTAGACAAGAAAGGGAGGCATTCTCAGCTGCCCAGATGGTCATCTATGGCAGAAGGGAATCTTCTCTCTGTGCCCTTGCAGCCTGCCTGAGAGCCTGGGGACACCCATAATGGATGTGGGTTACAACATTCACAGGTTGAGGAGAGCCTAAAAATCCTCATCTTCAGTGAACATTTTTGTCATTACCGAGTGATGAAAATTATGTGCACCCCTTCACCCTGTGCTGCCACATCATGCTAATGATGTATTTTGGACTAGTTGCATGGGGAGCTTTTGCTAGCAATAGCAATTAGGATTCAGAGTAATTTTGCTGCTTGGCTCTTATCTCTATGGGGTGCATTAATAAGAGTGTTACCAGCAGGTCAAAGGAGGTTCTTCTACCCCTCTACTCTGCCCTAGTGAGGCCACATCTGGAGTACTGTATTCAGCTGTGGGCTCCCCAGTTCAAGAGAGACAGGGAACTACTATAGAGAGTCCCACAAAGGGCTATGAAGATGATGAGGGGAGGGGACTGGAGCATCTCTCTTACAAGGAAAGGCTGAGACACCTGGGGCTGTTTTGCCTGGAAAGGAGACTGAGAGAGGTTCTTTTCAATGCTTATAAATAATTAAAGGGTGGGTGTCAAGAGGATGGGGCCAGAGTCTTTTCAGTGGCACCCAGTCATGGGATGAAAGGCAACTGGCACAAACTGGAACACAAGAATTTCTGTCTGAACATTAGGAAAAACTTTTTTACTTTGAGGGTGGAAGAGCACAGGAAGAGGCTTCCCAGAGAGGTTGTGGAGTCTCCTTCTCTGAAGAGATTCAAAACCCATCTGAACTCAATCCCAAGAAACCTGCTCTAGACAAATCTGCTTTAGCAGGGGGGTTGGACTAGATGATGTCCAGAGGTGCCTTCCAACTTCTACCATTCTGTGATTCTCTGAGAGAGTTTTCAGCTGTGTGAGCTGACCACATTTCGTGCAAGGATGCTAATAGTGTTTGCAGTCTCAGACCTGCAACATTTGGGAGAGCTTCCCCATGTGGCAGCTGTCTTTGCCTGCAGAAACTCTGAAGGTTTCTTGCTGCAGAGGTGCTACAGCTTGAAACAGGAACAGATGGAGTTAATAAGTCATTTGATATTCCAGTTAATTCTGCCAGTAAGAGTTCTGCACTCACATTAACACTAGCAATACTTCTTGTTGGTCTTTCTCTCGATTGCAGCTACAGACTGGAAGAACCTGCTCCTGCAATCAAACTTTTATTCATACCTTCACCAGAAAACAAAAGAGGTCAATGTGTTAATGGCTGTGAAGAACTGATATCTGTTGTACTTTAGTCATTGATGTGCAGAGTAGAATGAGCTGAAAAACAGTCTGTTAAAACATTACTTCCCTATTATTTTTTATCAATTCTCCAGCTGACTCAAACCCAACAGATTAATTTTTAATCTATTCCTTTTTTTGTTTTTTTTCAGTTGAGCCCAGATTTTGGAACTTTTCAGTGAACTCCGACTGTAATATTGAGAACATATTTCCCTCACTGGAATGAGAAAAATAAAGAGCTTTAATTGGAAACAGGAGTGCAGACCCCAGATAATGGTGCAAGTCTATGGAAAACAGTTTACACAGTTGAAAATACTGCCACATTAATTTTAGCAGTGCTTCCTCAGAACACACACTGCAGGGTATGTAGTTTTCCAAGTATTTTTAACCTCTTAGGGAACTGATATTCTGTCAAATTTCTCAAGATGTTCTTTTAAAGTGCTTTGCAGTTTCTAATGGATATTTTTCTAAGTACAATCATATGAGAAAGTAGCCCAAGGACTGAAGCTTCTCTGGAAGCTGATAGAGGCACAATGTCTTTTATGATTATTTTCAACAAGTTCATAATCTCTTACACCAGCTGTTGTTTATACACTCTCTTCCTGCTGCCACACTTACCCTTTGTTTAAACAAGCAGGGGTTTTGATATTTTATAGAAACAGGCAAATAAAGATATGATTCACAAATCTAGAAATAAAAGCTTGGATGTGAATTCCATAAGGACACCACAGGCTTGATGTAAGAACACTGCTGTCAGGGTTTAGGGTCAGGGCGGCCCCTTAGACCTATAACAGACACTCTCTGTTAACCCCCCCTCCATCCCCAAAGGGGAAGAGAAAGGGAATAAGGGAGAGAGACTGAGTGATTAGAAAAGGAAACTTAAACAGCTTTAATGAGAATAATAATGATATAGAATATGTACAAACATATACAAAACCAGTATCTAACCCAACCCCCTGATGGCAATTACATCACCATCACCACTGATGCTGTGGAGCAGGCACTGGGGGGTCACAGCCTGGGCCCCGCAGCAGACGGGAGCTGTGTTCAGGAGCTGGATTCTGCTACTGGATTCAGGAACACACCGACTGGGATCAAAGGCAGAACAGACAGAGTCCTCCTTGGATGCTCTGAGGAAGGAATGAAATGAGGACCTGAGCCAAGCCGAGCAAAGCTGGCAAAGCAGTCCAAGAGGGGAGAAGAGCCCAGGACCCCCTAGAGAGAGACAGACACTCCAGATCCCTCAGCTTTATACCAAATATGACATATATAGGATGGAATCCCTTGTTGGTCAGTTTGGGGTTACCTGCCCTGACCACTCCTCCCTGCAGATGCTGCCTTTCACTTTCCTGCACCCCCCAATGTGGTGCACAAGATCCAGCAGTGGCCTTGGTCTGCACACCAACCCTGGGTACTACCTCTAACTATGGGGTGTTATCACTGCCAGCAGCAGACACTGTCTGTGAACACAGGCTGCTGACTTCAGACAGTGCAGTTAGAAGAATTGAGCTGAAAAGTAAAATCACTGAACAGAATTAGTTCTGTTCTCACTCAAACCAGAACAACTGCTAAGCAAGGGAAAGAGAAGATTTCAGGTAAATCTACAGATACTTAATTCAAAGTTGAACCCAAATACTTGTCCCTCTGTCCAAGTCTACAGTGACCTGCATAGGTCTTTAAGGGACATTAAATCAGTTTTTTGTGTTTAATAGGCCTCACCACCTGCTCACATTTGCATGCAGAAGTGAGGGAACAGCCCTTTCCCCCTCTGGCCCTGTCATATGATGGTCTCTGCTGGTTAGGTAACATTCTGCAGAAAGGAGGAAACTAGATTAAATTCTGCTGTCTTCTTTGCACGGGAGAAAGCAGGTATGAATGTAGGTTTCCCCAAATCAGGTGTGTGCCGTGGTTGTTTAGCATGAATAAGGAAGAAAGGGAGTAAGACAAGAGAAAGGGAAGGACAAGAAAGTGCTTCTACTTTCCTTTTTCATAACTGATCATTTGTTTATATTAGAAATATGCAAAAATAATAATTTCTATCTATAACCTGATGCTCCTGTAGGAGCCCTCTTTGTTTCCTTTCACAGACAGATTCAACCCTAGATGGGCTTTGGCTTTCCAAACCCCATAGCTGTATAAGGAACCTGTGAGCATCCTCTCTGGGGGTTTGGCTGCAGGTACTTACATCCAGCTCAGAGCTGGTGTAACCAAGGGCAGCCCCCATCTAATTCACAGTGTCTTTATATCCTTCCTGGTTTTCTGTCCCTGCTTCCACCATGCTATACACTTTCTTTTTACATCTAAGTTCTGTGAGGATCTCCTTGTTTATGTAGCAGGCCTCCTGCCATCTTTACTTGGCTTCCTGCATGTCACGATGGACCATGCTCAAGACTGAGGAGGTGATCCTTGAAAATCAATCAGCTTTCCTGGATCTTTCTTCTCTACAGGGCCATATTCTATGGGACTCTTCCAACAAAGTTCTCAAATAGGGGATATAGCGGTCCTAAGAGATCTCTTTCTGGGTTACTGAAGGACCAACATGACATTGCCTCAATTTAAATTAGCCTGGATCATCATCTGGCCCTAAACTCACAGGCATAGTTTAAGATAACAATTACTCTGTGATTAATTTGCATATTTTGTCACAGTATCTGCTTTGGATTTCCCTTTTCAAAATAAACAGTTAAACAAAATTCGTATGTTGAACAATACAGTTTGAGATAACCTATTTCCCCCATCAGGAAACCTAGAGGCTTGGTGCTGATCCCATGCTGGTTCCACAAAAATGCAGCCCCACTAGCTTTGTGAATGGGATCAGTCCTGCAAGTCTGCCCAGCTGTGACAATTCTGTGCTATTTAAAATTTAATGCATGCTCAAGGACCTCAAAAATCAGGTCCTACATCAGATTAAGCTCAGTGCATGTAGTTGTAACCTACTGTCATATTTACATATGTTAATTCTGTCACAGAATGGGAAGAGGATCTCAGCAATAGCTACACTCATGCTAATAACAAGACACCAAGGTGTCTAGAGAGGATAATTACTCTCTGACCTTGCTGCTTCACGGTGAGTGACCTTGTAAGATTGGAGAGTAGTGGTGGCTGAAAATGTTCTGGTAGAATGTTTTTCATTAGAGGATGATCCCAGAACTGGGACATTGCACAAGAACATATATATTGTCCTGAAGATTTTGACACAGAATTATTGATGCTTGTTTGAATAATTCTGCAGCTTGCAGAGTAATTTGATCACAACACTCTACTTGAACTAGTGGATCAGGACTTGAAATGCGTAAGGTACATTACAAAGTTCAAAGCAAGAAACTAAGAATGGAGACCTTCAATAAAATCTTGTCAATGTCTCACACTTTTTAATCTTCTCTGTGAATTTATTTTACTTTTCACTCCCAATCTGAAGAAGGAATGGAAGTTAGAATGTTTTCCATCTTTTAACTGGAGGTACTTAAAGGAGTGTATTACCAAGGCAAAAGACAGACCAGCATCTCCCAGATAGGCAAAAAGGTGTCAATTTAATTATTTTGGATTATTTTTTTATATATATAATTAAGACACAGATGATAGCAGTGTTCTCATGGTTTGGGAAAAAATACCTGAATTCTGCAGAGAAAACAGATGTTTTATCAAACTCTGAAGATAATCAGCATATTTACATACTCACTTTTATGTTTAACTGCCAATTTCTGTTTCCCAATTAAAGTGGTTTATTTGACTGTTATCTTTAGCTAATTAGTACTTATTTTAGGGAGTGAATACAGACTAGGTTCCATGGGAAAGTAAACTCATTGGCTCCAAGTAAGTGGAATAGCTTGATGTCTGAAAGAGAATTGCCCCAGATAATGAATTCCTACGTGTTTTGTAATGTAACCTAATGCCTCATGCAGCTACTAAACTACCAGATGGCCCAGCAGAGGCACATACTCATCAGGTGACATATTAGCCAATTTAAAAGATAATTAGTAAGCACCAGTCTTTCTGTATTCTTTAAGCATTACAAAGATTCACATTATGCTCTTTTATGTACTGTCCTCCAATTCAAAGCATATGGAGTAAATTTTTTTTTTCCTAGAGGTGCTGCTCTCAAGCTGCTCCCATTGACTTCAGCACATACTTATTTGCTAAAGATGCTGCTGTGCATTTTTTGCTACTGCCACTTTGTTTCTCAAGGCATCCTCACTTCTTGTGAGGGTATCTGCTGTTGAAGATGTCTGTTCCAGGTTTCAGAGTAGAGGCAATTTATTACTAACTTTCTAATGCCAACAGTCCTGATGCTTTACTTCTTCAACAGAGATATGATTCAATTACTGGAAGATGTCAGTGCTGTGTATGTGTTGACATTAGGACAAGACAAAAGTTTGGTAAAATTACTCACCAAAACCAGGAGGCAGATGAGGAATTGTCCAGGAAATGAGTCAAGAGTCTGGTTTAATTCTGAACCATAGCATGGATCTGGCTCCTCTGGGTTGCTATCTTTTTAGACATACAATTAAAACTATTAGCCCCACCAAACTGTGTAACTGTACATATAGGTGAATGAGTCTAGCTCTCCTGTAAGATGTAGGCTGGGCAGGCTCCAAATCAAAGGGCACAGCTGTTCTATTCTGGTGTTAATTAGGTCACTAGATCCCTCTCCCCAAAACATCCCAGCTTGATTTCCTTCCCCAAGCAGCAAACAGTGAAGCTGTAAAGGATTGGGCCAAGTCTATAGGAGGAATATGCTGGGACCTGCCCCTTCACTAGCTGTATTTCAGCCAAGACAGCCTGGTTCCACTTTGCCCGCCTTGGGTATCCAGTCCTACAATTAATTTCTCCACAGAATATCCACAGCCATTCTAACAACTGTTTATAAATTGGAGAGGCTTTAAGTATAGTCAATGTAAGCAGAATAGTTGTATATACTGGACTCTGCTGTCTGTCAAAAAATCTGTTTAGATCTTTCAATCACAGCTGTACTTTCCTCCATTTTTTTCACCAATAAACTTTCTTTTTTTCCCTGTTTGCTCATACCTCAGTCTCAATTTTCTACCATTAAAATCTTGACAGGACAATTATACAGGTATTATAAAAAGGAAATTCCCTTTGAATATGTTGTCATCCACCTACCAGTTAGTCTCATGTAAGTGCTTAAGCATCAGTGTTTAGTAGCAAAATCCTAAGCCTACCTCTGGATCCATCATTATTTTAAGTTAATCCTTTCTACGTAATTTAGGCAGACCCACAAACATCTCCACCTGTTTGCTCTGTAGCATGCGGTTCCTGCTGAGTTCATTGGCATACAGGGGGAGCAAGTGGCAGCCATCCCACTCCTCTCCCCAAATTCAGAACCTGGTGTTTTTGCAAGATGTTTTCAATTCTGGATGATTTGGCCTCCACCCCAGGCAAAGCACTGAGTGACACCAGAGGGTGTTATTTTCCCAGGCTGTGGGCAGGAATGGCACCCAGCTGATCGACTGGGGTGTTTCCATGCTTTGTTTTTTTGCTTGTCTTCTTTGTTTTCCTTATATACTTCAATAACAGCAATTTCTTCTCTCTAATGCTTCTCTTCTCTAACAGCCAGTATCTGTCCATCACAGAGTTGTTTATTGCTGTTTACAATCTGCACCCCAACTTTTAAGTCCTTTGCTGTCATTCCACACTTAAACCACACATCACACCCAGGGACACCCAATGCCAAACTCTGGTTCATATGGTAAACTCCCACTGCCAGCTGGTAACAAGCCTAGCAAAACAGGAGAGGGACCTGGCAGCATAAGGCAGAGTTAGAAAAAGCCTGGGCCCACTCTTACTGGGCTTGCTACCTCTCATAAATGCTTATAAGGAGTAACAACTATTTTCTGTTACAGTGATGTACTAATTACATACTAATTACATCATAAGGAAGGAATTCACAGGCTCTGCCCTTTCCAAACTCTGTGTTCAGTGGCTGACCATTGCACACACTGCTGATGTGCAGTGGCTCTTTTTCTCTGTTGGGAAAAGTAAGGATAATGGTAGAAAGTTTCTTTCCCTACCTTAAGAAGTACCAAACCGGTTCATCTCCAGTAAATTTCAATGTGCTGGCAAGGAGCTACCACTGAAATTTCTGTCTCTGTGCCTCCTCTCAAAATAGGTCCCAACTGTAACCACCTAGGTGTCTGTTGTGGATTGCAGAAATGCAGGGAAATATCTGGATTTCATAAGCAGCATCTTCTGCACTCCTTCAAATTAAGGAATTCCTGTGAAATGTTGGTGGGGGAAGAAACCCTCTAAGACTTAGAGGTGAAATTTATCACAGCCATGAATGTATACAAAGCCAAGTGTTAATACCTTGACAAGGAGATTAAATGTGTAAATGAGAGACATTTCAAAGAGACAGCAACAGAATTATGCACAATTAAAATTAGGAATATATGTAAAAGGTGTTATTCTGAAAGAGAGAACTTACAGGTTCCTTTGAAGACAGCAAAGTTTAAACCATAGTTTGTCTTGTTGACAGACTAGCAAATTTGCCTACTGAAAGGACACTGTTTACAAAAACTGGTTTATCCTAAAATTATGATGTCTCTGAAACTCTAATGATCACAGAGTCAATGGCTCAAATATTAGAAGGCAAAGCTTTAACTGTGTGTTGGAGTGCACATAATAGTGACAGGACAATGAAATTATGAAACAGGTTTGATCTCAGATACCTGTGACATTCAAAAGGAGGAGTGTCATATAAGTTTTGCTGTCTGTACCTTCAGGGATCTGCCAGAGGTTTTGAATTATACTGTGCTTATTGCAATAGGCAGCTTTTGGCCCTGAATTTTGGAAGCAGGTTCGTTAATAGAAACAATGTTGTTATGCTGACTTATAATGACTGTTATGCCAGATGAGAATCTCCTCAGGAAAAATTCTCATTTGACATAATACATCCTCATGTCACAATAAAAAAGACCATACATCAAAGTCAAATCATGGTGTCAGAATGGCAGTGGGTGTGAGCCTGGTGTCATTGCTCAGGAATAGCTCTGACAGGTGCCCAGCAGGTGCTCTCCTTCAGTAGGAGGTGAAGTATTTACTTGGAAGATCAAAACCAGCTCTCCTTGAAATCAATAGAGACACCCACACTGACTTCAGTGAGAGCTGCATCAGACACCATTGACCAGCTCCAAAGTTCAAAGACATTTCATCAATTTTCAGCCAGAGAAGGGGTGCTCAGCAGGACACAGCTCAGGCCTTAGCAGTAAATGTGTTTACACCTCGCTGGTGAATAATTCTATATAATGTATATTTTGCACCACAATATTTATGAGTATGTGTGGAGGGAACCTACAAAGTGTGTGATAATGCGGTACCTAGAAGAATGAGGAAATTTTTGATGCATATCAAATAAAGTAGCTTGAGAAAACTTTAGGGGTGTTTAGTGGCAATACGCTTAAAATCTGTACAGACTACTCTTTCAACATGTCAAGAATTCTGTATAAGATTTAGGGAATAATTATATTCATTAAATTAATGGATGAAATCTTATGTATTGTAGGAATCTCCTCCTACTCAGCATTATTATAAATAACATTCAATTCATTGTGATTCCATAGAGAAGACAGTGACCTTAATCTTCAGAAGGATTTCAAGCTTATGTCTTCATTAATCAGAAGGAGTTCTCTTCAACAGGTTTTATATTTTTGCAGTATAAAGAAAAGGAAAACTACACATTTTAAGTAGAGAATAAAAGTGAGATTTCTTTTCCAGAACCCCTACAGTGAAGAAACAGAGATTTTGCCCACTCCTATATAACAAAACTATTTACAAGGAAAGAGAAATGTACATTTTGCATCCTGATTCTAATTTAAGATTCAGAGATTATAGCTGCCTTCATTAATTCAGGCCAGTCCAAGAGCATTACTAGTTTTGGTTTTGAACAAATCTACAGGAAAAGAATTGTAAATTCAAATCCGAGATCAAGTCAAGATTGGGCTTGATTCTGTTGTATAGTGACAAAACATGCCATTTCTTCATGTTCTTCTGATGTTCTTTCATGGCTACAACTAATGATGTATGGCATGTAGATTAGCTGAGTTTCAATACAAGGCTGTGCTGAACTGAGACTGGGTTTAAAAGGATGATCCTTAGGCAAAATTGTCTGCATCTGTGCAAGGCAACAGGGCCCTTCATGTTCCAGACCTGACCTGTAATTATAACTGTAAGCTCAGATTTGAGTCGAAAGATTCAGTATTGAGCACTCAAAAATTTGAAGATATTATGCACTGAAGTTCCATTACTCAGTCCTGCTTCCCTCTCCCCTTCCCCAATACAAGAGTGCTTTACAACTTTTTTATTATTATTTTCCATTATAAGTGGTGCTTTTCTGGTCTCCTTTCCCTTTTTCCTCTCATAACTCATGAATGTATTACTTTGTTCAGACATTAAAAAGCTGCGAGTATTATAATAAAATTGCTTAAAATCTTTGGAAAGGAGCGCTGGAACACAGGACTTTGCATTCCAGATCATAAAACCAACACAAATAATTTAGTTCACATCAGGAGGACTGTAATTCATTGTTCACCAGAGGAGCCTGCTGCTGATCCATATTTTATGGAGTGTACATTTTTAATGAATAAGGAATGGCTTTCCATTTTGAAATGGACTGAAATACTGATTGTTCTGTAATTTAAAA
>JANHGN010017224.1:0-13102 GCA_024605025.1 Megaceryle maxima
TATATTTAGTTTTTCTGTGGTGTTTGCTAAGAACCATATATGTATCAGTTAATTAAGCCTTGTGATCACTTTTAAGCTGTCCTTAGTCAGCCCACTTTACCACGTCAGTGCAGCCAGCAGATGGCATCAGGAGAAAACGTGCTGCTGCCGTCTCGGTTTCCCTGGCCCTCAGCGAAAGCACCTAGCACGGAGAAAACCAACCACGAGTACACAACATCTCTGGGTTTGTCTTTCTTCAGTGTGGAGCTTTAGTTGTAGTGAAAACAAGCCCTCCTTCCCCCTCAGTCCTGGAACTTGGCTTTCAGTAGAAACGATGCCCTGAAGCTCGCATCATCCTTTCCTGCGCTTGGCACTGTCTGTGTTGTGCTGTCTGTGGAGCTGAAGTACTGAGACACTGGAAAAAATTCTTCCCCAGGCCAAAGCCAAGGCTTTTGTTTGTTTGCTTGTTTTAATTCCTGCTGTTTCCTTTGTTGCTTCTGGATGAAGAGAGAGCAACACAGCTCTTTGTATCGAGGCGCTTCACAAATAAATATGAAGGTATTATCACTGCTTGGGGTGCAGAGGGTGAGCTCTTCACCAGCCAGGCCTTTGTAGGATGATGGTTTACAGCTGAAGGACCACCAAACAGCAACACCTCTGAGCACCACCACCACAGAGACAGCTTTCCATGATAAGGAAGGTAGACAGGCACAGGCACTGATACCTGATGGTCTCGGTGACTGTGCAGAATGCTATGGAGTCTTTGGGGAAAAGAATACAATTAACTGTGAAAATGCAATAATTGTAACATATGTTCCTTGACTTCCTTTGGGGTATTGAGTGGAAAGGTCCAAGTCTTGGAGTTTTTAATGAGTATGAGCAGGAGATCACCCATAGCAGGCAGAATAGACCATAGCCCTGGGTTCCATACAGAAGTGAGCATCTACAGCTCAACAAGTCCAAGTAAAAGTCCTCAGAGTATTAGGAAA
Source organism: Megaceryle maxima (assembly GCA_024605025.1). Classification (NCBI taxonomy): domain Eukaryota; kingdom Metazoa; phylum Chordata; class Aves; order Coraciiformes; family Cerylidae; genus Megaceryle; species Megaceryle maxima. The sequence continues at coordinate 969 of JANHGN010017224.1, forward strand.
ACACAGTCAACACAGATAGCCTGTCACTGAAGTGAAGCATGGGTAAGGAGACAGGCAGCAGAAGACTAGTGAAGAAGTTTAGTTATGCTTTTGGAATGAGTTGTTTTAAAATTTCAGTACCTGTGTAGAATGGCCATTATTAAGAAAGTCTTTTGTAGCTCTAAATTGAGACACATTTAAATATTCAAGGAAAAACAGATCCACAGCCAGTTGATAGTATAAAATTACAAAACTTGATGGCTAGGTTCTTAGAAATGGCTGGTTTAAGGTATTTTACAATATTTAAAAGTTACTGTATGCTCAGCATTTTTCAAATTAAGGGTCTTTGTTTTGGTTTCCTGAAGAAAGAATTTCAGAGTCTTATTTTAGTTTCCTCATTCTAAAAATCCTTGCTTGCATTGCCAGGCAAGTCTGATTCATATTCTTTGCTGTGTAGGACAGCTCAGAAAGTAATCTGTAAGTACATTCAGTGTCACCTATTTCAGTTGTGTCATGCTATCTAGACTGAATTAATCTGGGTGGGGAAACTCTGCATTTGTGTTTTCAGTTCCTTTAAAATGAAACGGCAGTGAAAATAGCCATGTGATTCAAGGGACTTTATAGAAGGACTGGACTTAAGGAACAGACCTTCTCCATTCTGCATCTTCTAAATTTTTGGAGCAATAATATCAAGATCTTTATGAACTGTGTAGGTGACAGTAAAGAGGATTGATGTACACCAGTGCCAATGGTCCTTAAATATTTAATAAAAAATGGATTATAGAGACTTAGGCAGAAAATGTAATAATGCTTGGGAGGAATAGAAAGAAATACATGTGAGGTTTTGGTCACAAGGGGTTCTTCTCTCTGGCATCAGATGATTGTGATGTGATTAAAAGATAATAAAAAAATATCATGTTTAAGGAGTACGGAAGGAGAGTACGGCATTGAGGGAGTGGCTACAAGGTACACTTAAATCAGGATTAAATATTGGAGTGTTTCTGGTGCTGCAAAAAGAAGGCTGATTTTATTTGTACATTGTAGAATCTGAAAAATCAGATTGCCAGAAATCCAAAGGCCAACTTGTCCCTGCTGTCCCCCAGCAAGCTCAGCCTGCTGCTGAGGGCATCGAGTGACACCCAGCCCACAGGGCCTCCAGTCGCTGAGACCATTTGCTCCAGAGGTTGGCTGTTCTTACAACTAGCGAGGGTATGCTGATGGTTAACCCCAACCTTCCTCGCTGCTGTTTAAGCTCATACACTCTTATCTATGCTTCACAGACACTGAAAATAACTTTTGTCCTTTCCTCTTCCCAGCAGTCTATTAGATAGACTGTTAATTTTTCTCTCTTGGTTTTCCATTGTTTGAACCAAACAATCCTAATATTCAGCCTTTCTTTATAGGTTGTGTTTCCAACCTCTTATCGTTCTCAATGATCTTCTGTGGACTGTCTCCAGTTAGTTCAAATCCTTTTTGCTGCTCAGTTCCCAAGAGTGACTTTGTTATCTCAGAGGAGGCCAACAGAGGGGCAGGACTGGTTTGCACACCTTAGAGGCTAAAATTCTGTTCCTGTGTCCCAGAACAGTGGTTTGTCCATGGCCTCTTTGATTTGGGTTCAGATTGGTCCCAGTAACCCTTGCATCCTTCCCAGTAAAACTGCTTTTAGCTGCTTCTTCCTTATCCTGTATTTGAAGGATTAGTCATTTCTAAGTATAGAATATTCTATTTATCAGTGCTTAGCGCTATCCTAAGCTTTAAATCATAACTTGAACTTGTCCTGATCATCTTAAATTCCAGTCTTATCAGTCAAGAAGCTAAAGGTATTTCCCAGGTAGGTATCTGCAAATTCAGAAAAACAGGACCACAGTATCAAAGGATAGTTCCTGTTGGAAGGGCCCTCAGTAGGTGATTGAGCCCAGCCTCCCACTCAGAACTCACTGTCCCATCACCCATCTCATTGACGAAAATGCTGGAAGGAACTGGAGCTGTGCCAGGACCGATTCTGCTGTGGTTGCCACTATGTGTGAGAATAGTTTTCCACCCACTCTGACTAACTAGGTAACAGTTTTGTCTAGACCATATTTTTCTGGTTTACTTATGAAAATGTCAAGGAGGTAGTGCTAAAAGATGTGAGATCTACTGGTCTTCAATCCACAGTGCCTGTTACTCTGTCATGGAAGGAAGTTAGACTGGGTTCTTCTTAACAAATTCATGGTGGCCATAGCTGTTTTGATTTTTATCTCCGAGGTGTTTATAAACCATTAACTTGTGCTAACATTTTTCCAGAGAGTGAAATGAAGCCGATGATACTAATTCCCTTCACTCGTCCTCTATTGAAATCTAGCTGGTTATTATGTCATCCTTCCCCAGTCCTCCCTGTATCACCCGTTTTCACAAGTCTGGAAGATAATTCCTGATGGCCCTGTGACTGAATCAGCCACCCCTTCGAGTGCTATCCAAGGAAGGCCATTCTTCCTATGTCATTTTAAAACATAAAGCTCATAGAAGTGCTCTCTAACCTGTGCAATGCTGAGACAGTGCCCTTTTGTCTCTGGTACCAACTGTGTTAATTTTCTGATTGTATTCAACATTCTTAGGGATGGATTTCCCTCTCCATTAAGTAGCTGAGCAGCTGGCACCTTGCTGTTCCTCTTACTGCTGATACATTTCAAGAGTGACCTTTTATTTGTTATTTTTAATGTCCTTTGCTGGTCAGACCTAATTTTGTGCTTGGTCTTTCTGATTTCACCCTTACATGCTTGTGCTATAGGTTACCACTTTCTGTGTATTACCTTTCCTTGAGGAGAGAAGTGCTCATGAAGAAGAAGCATTATTAAAAGTTGTCCTTTGAATATACTTTTCACTTCTCTGCAGTAAAATTAACATCTTCAAAACTTTGGTTGAACTGAAAAAGAAACACAGGAAAACTCTCTGGACAATCCAAGCCCCCAGAGTGATTTTAAACAGTATATTAAAGTACATACCAACCATTATAAAGAAGTTCTAAAAATTGTAACATCAAATGGATTTCAAGATCTTCAAGATCAGTACAATACAAATACAAGAGATGAACTATGACGTTAAGATCATAAAGACAAATAATGAAGAAAAGAGTACTTTGATACAGTATATGTTTTTATCAAGCTAAAACTAGTCCTGAATCAAAAAGAGCAGTCCTTACTACATATAAGAAAATGAACTGAAATGCTAACTATGGTAAACCAATAAAGTAATAATGAGCATAATGTGTATATCATCAAAAAACTGGAGAGCCTAATAGATTAAATCCCTTTTAGACACTGTACAACAATAATTTCCATTATTCACTTATCATTAACAGTGAATTGAAATTAGCTGCACATCCTCATTTTGCAGAATTTATTATTTTTTGACTGATTTTCTGTGACCAAACAGCTTGTAGTTATTTCCTCCGGTGTTACAAAGTATAAATGGGTAGCAGTACGCAATTTTAGGATTTTAGATCAATGTAATATTTTTTTTACCTGTGTAAAGCTCTCCATTGCTTGTCAGGGAGCAAGAAACTTTCTTTTAACACTAACATTTGGGTTTGGGCCACCTGGTGCATGAGTGTTACAGGTGCATGAAGTGAAAACTCTTTGGGGGACAGTCGTATAGAAGGCACATAGAAAAGAAAGAAGCTTACTGGCATTACATCTGTTTTGATGGGGTTTTTTTTGCTTAGAATAGATTTTTTGTTTGGAACTGACATGCATATGCAGAAGGACCCCAGATTTGAACAGCCAGCCAAAGCGCTGCGGTGGCTGCTATCAGCCCGGTGCAGTAATGTCCCTGTCACTTTGCCAAGAAGCGGCTGTTGCAGAAAAGAAATAAATTCTCAATCATTCCACCAAGCAGGACAGGTCTCAGCTTTGGCAGATGGAGGAATGGAAAAGAAATAAATGCTAATCAGACATTTAGAAAAGTAAACACTCCTTATTTGTACCTCAAAAAGAATCATTCTGCTGCTTGATACAAAATGTCTTTAATGAGTATGAGGTTAATATATGTGGATTTTCTTATATTGAAGATTGAAGGCATAGAGAAGTATTTTTGGTATTGCTTCAGGGTTAGGGGGTTACTAATAAATTACTTTGTTTTACACAATAACCTTTTCTTATATTTTAAATTATTACTAAGTTGTCTGCCTGCTTACACCCTCAAAGTCATTAGCATACTTTATACTCACCCTCCCACTAAAAGATGCATTAATTTACAGTATTCACACTGAATTAACTGGGAATGCAGCTGCTTTATACAGCACAAGTACCTGAACTGTCCCAAAGTACATGGGTACTGTTAATCACCATTACTTTGTAATTACACATGCATTAGGGTAGTTATGTACCTCGCTACATCCTAGTCACAGAGCATATCTGCCAAGGTCCTCTTTCTCTGCTTGTCTTGGTCTTGCTGGGATAGAATCCCAGATCAGCCATGGTCTGCAGGCTGTTTGCAGTTTGGAGTCAGCCAAGCCAGCTGGCCTGAGCTGGCTACAGGTGTGTCTATCCCATCAAGGTCATGCTCAGTATAAAGGGCAAGTTTGATACTGCATCTCTCTTTCTTTATCCCCATCCTTGGAGGGGTTTGCTTGTCATCCTTCTCCTGAGGGCTGCTCAACGTTTGCTGGTCTGAGTATAATTTTGTATACTTTATATTGATATTAGTTTTGATGTTTCATTAAATCCATTTTTTAATTTCAGCCTGTGAGTCTCCTCTCTTTCCCCAGTTACCCTTCTCACTTGAGGTGGGGTCCTTGGATCATAGCAACTGCTATAGTTTACCCCCAGATATGGGCTAAATGTAGATGTTGCTGAAAAGTATTACCCTAGGAGATAGGAAGACCTTGCCCAAAAATTCTTGCTGTCTAGCAGGTCATACTGTCTCTATCTAAGCTACTGAGTTACCTGTGCCTGGAAATGCTTGTGAGCCCTGAGGCCAATTGGCACAGCCAGCCTCAGGGCTTTCCTGGAATGGTGCCTCTTGGCAGAGGGCAGAACCTCAGCAGAGAGCATTGCTACAGTGTATTAGCAGGTATGATCATGTTTAAATGCTGGCAAAGGCCATGGACACTTCTTAATTTACAATCACAGCTGCAGCCAAGGTATCTGCAGTCAAGATGTATAGGAGATATTTCCTGTACATGAGTTGCATAGGTGATGTGTGAAGGTACAAGCATACAAGGAGTTTGAGATTCATTACTTTTACGGACTCACCTCGGTCATCAGTAAATGTGATGGCTTCTGGGCATATCAGACTTGATGCATATGCACATTTAGCCTGAAAATTTCAGATAGTAATATGGTAACCCTAAGAGGGGAGCTGAACCTGTGCAAAGAATTTTTTTAGCTTTTGGATGTTAAAGATGTGCACTTCCTTCTATCATTTGCTACTGTGCTTTTTTTGGAAAGCTCTAAGTGCAAGATGAATATAGTTGCAGATTTTATTCATGATTTCCTCATTATTGTGTTTCCCAGTAGTTTTTGTTATTCAACAGCTTAGGATGTTTGTGCCCTCAAGAGGGAAATGCAGGTGTGGCTTGTTTATATCGTCAGCCTCAGCAATTGCACATCAGTCACCTGAACTTTGTTGCAGTATAATTTGATGTTTTTCCTATCTCTAAACAGTCTGTGTTTGTCAGTTGTACTTCTGAAAGCTAAAAGTTACATCACAGAAGGTAGCAAAATGTAGAGCTCTAATAGGAAATTCCTTTCTCTGGTATTTATGAAACATTTTGAAATTTTCATTGTCTTCTGCAATATCTCAATATTGGATTTTTCCCTAGGTAAGAGCATTTATACTGCAAACACTCTCACTTTTTCATTATTTGTCTTCTGCCTCCCAAATGCAGCCTTTCTCCATTTCATCTTCTAACTCTCTGGTTGCAGCTGCTCCCTATCTACTTTCCTTCTCATTTTACTACCATGACTTGTCTGGTGGTGCTGTGTCTCCTGCACCTGCTGCCTTTGCTCTAATTCTGTTGGTTCCTCGGAGTTCAATTGCTCAACATTTGTTGGCTGCTGACATTTTGATGGAACAATGGAGTGTTTGGTCTAAGACAAGTCTTAATTTCCCAATGATGTTTGTCTCCAAAGGGTAATGGAGATCCAGTTTGATGTGTTTAAGATGGTGATTCTTTTATACATCCACAAGTCCAAGGATCCTCTTGAGAGAATCCCATGGGATACAGCCCTGGAGAATAGAAGGGTCCAGGAGAGCTGGCTGATTTTCAAGGATGACTTGCTATGAGCTCAAGAAGGCTTGATTTCTTATTTGTAGGAATGGACCAAAGTCAGCAAGAGGTCTGCATGGATGAACAAGGAGCTCTCCCTCTCCTATTTATTAATAGGAACAGGGTGTTGCCATTTTTCCTAATTTAATCCTTCCAACATAAGGACTATCTTCTACCCTTATGCTTCTTTTGGACTTTTCACTGTATTCTTGTCTCTGAATAGGACTCCTTAGTATATGACAATACATAAAAACCACATACTAGTTTTGTTTGATTTTTGTTTCTGCAGCTTTGGGTCTCCAGAGCTGTCAGATGGAAAAACACCTAGAAAAACTGGATGACAAAAAAAATGCCATGACAAAAAAAAATGCCATAACACTAAACTAAAATTTTATTATAGTAAAGAATATATAGCTATTTATTTTTATTATAATTTATACATAGTAATAGTATTAGTTATTAGCTATTATTTTTATATTCTGTTGTTCACTACTTAGCTTTTGAATATCCTTCTTCTGTTTGCTTCTTGATTATGAACTGGGGCAAAAAACCAAAGCTGTTTATGCAGTCTCACAAGTCCCAGCATAATGCTGCTTATTCTTGGCTTCCTGAGATGTGTGAAAGCATGGTCCCACCACTTTCTACTGAAAGAACATTCAGTGAGCAATGAAAAGGAAAGCTTCTATTGATGAATATCCTGTTCATACCATTGCTCTCTTTCCTCAGGACTCTGTTATTCAAGTTATATATAGCAATGGAGCTTCTTTCCTGGGTATTAACTGATCCATTAACATTGGTGACCAAGGTTTACATCTAAATTACTGGTTGCAGAGCTGTTGAATATGTACCCTGTCCACATCCCAATTCCATACTAGTAATGCATCAGTCTCATCTCTGTTTTATTTTTTAAGGAAAACTTGATTTGCAAAGGAGTTGAAACTACCACTTTGGCCTCTGGTCCCCAGTGGGACCTCTGATGAGCAGGATTTCAATATGTGATTGGTTTAAGAGGTAACTATTGGAAGATCCCATGTGACATTTCTAGTTAAAAAAAAATAATCAGTTTGAACACAGTAGATACTGTATCCAAGAGAAGTAAACCTGAATAATACTTGTAAAAAGTGTTTGCATAGGATTTTAGTGTTAAAAGTAAAAATCAATCCACAGCTCAGAGATCTGTAAATTCTGGTGAAACTTTCTCCAAAGTAACAAAAAGGCACAGAGCTTTTAAGACTGAATTAATTTAACTTAAAATTTCTTTAGCCATGTAGATGAAATTGACAATAAATCTGAATCTGCCTTTCCTGAAACATGGTGCTGAATGAGATAAGAACCCTCAGTAATTTTTTCCTCTTTTTGAGGTCTTCTCATTGCCTTGGGAAAGGTGACTGGGTTCAATGAAATTATTGGTGAAGGTGAAGATATATAGAGCAATATTTTATTTGGCTAATCACCTGGTTTTCTCTAGTTCATGATGAGGAATCTAACTCAGACTTCTCAAGTCTATTAAGATATTTGGAATTAGAATTTCAGGATAAAAGTAACTTCTCAATCAGAAATTATCCTTCTGGACTTCTGACCTTGTCAAGAAATATCCAAAAGGCAAGAGGTGTCCTATTAGGCTGTTGTGTTTTATGCCTTCTCTTCAATAATATTATCTACACACACACTTAATATAGCTAATTTAATATATAAAAAAGTGGACAGGCTGTTCTGGGAAGAAAATGCTAATGCTTCATATTTTGTTTGAAATATTTGCCAGGCGATGTTTTCCCGTTATTTAACTTTTAATGCATATTGCACTTTGATAGATAATTAACCCTATTTTTAGTTCATTTTTTTGTGAGAATCATACTGAACTTTCAAAAATATAACTTGAATTTCAGGAAACTATGGTTTCACCACTGCTTGTGTACATCCACCATCTGCAAAAAGAAATTGGTATTTCCTCCATGGAAACTAAGAGAATGTCAAACCAACAGCAATTATTGGTCCAAGGTAGAATTTTCAAACATTGGCTGAGTTAATGTGTTCACCTTCCATGCATGATCGTAAAATTTAATAGACTGAGCTTAATGAATTAGTGTATCTTTTGGTGGTGGTAGACAATCCTATTTAGATTTAATTTGGAATGTAGGGATTGTATTACCTCTTGCTTTAGCTTTTGTGCATCTGCTACAGAAACCCACTAATTCAGGTGTCCATAACTCGTGAATAACATTGAAAAATTGGTAAGAAATTCCTGCATAAGTATTTTAAAACTAGAAAAATCTGAAAAGACTCTGAAGGTTCACAAGATCCAAATACTGAAGGTAAAGTAGTGACTTGAACATGGATAATAATAGCTTGCTTTTTTTTTTTTGAAGGTGTAACATTCTATTGTTTGGAAGACCAACTGAACAATTTAAAATATATATTTTTTTTAACAATGACAGGAAACTGATAAATGTTGGAGAGGTCTTGAAGTGTCAACTATTGCAGCAGATTATCCATGATCCACTGTAAATTTCTAAGTCAAGCTTGACAGGACATTTCACTAGATGTTTTCTGCTTCAACAGCTACAACTGTAAAGACACAGGTGTCATGAGCAAAACAGTCTCAACTAGGGGAATATTTACTTGATTTAATTTACTGCTAATTAACACCATCTTTATATTCAGGTATTGTGGAGGGGAGAACATAAATGAGAAAACAGACTTACGTTACTCATTTTCATCCCTCTTTCCCAGGCTCATCATGATCTGTCAGGGTTGCCCCTGCCCTGGTATGAATTGTCCTGGGCTGCAGTCACTTAAGGTTGTCCCCCCTCTCGTATGGGTCACCTCTATGTCCCAAAATGTCTCCTCCTCTGTGGCTTCTCCATGCATCTGCCCAAGAGCATCTCCTCATGTGTCCCCTGCCTTTTGTGGCAGCTACTTTTTCTGAAATGCATTTGAGCAGAGACACTGTGCTCCTTCAGCATCGAAGTTTTGTCAGGCAATGGATTGCTCACATCAGCTGCAGAGTTGGCTGGATATAGTGTTACTTGCTCGGGGCAACTCATGACCTTCTTCCATGCAGCCCCCAGCTGCACAAATGCTACCAGTCATGTTCAATACGACAGGTATTAGATTAGCTTTTAATTTTCATGTCATTGCAGCTCAGGACCACAGGCTTTGTAAGCAAACTATTGTCCTTCCTGTGCCTAGAGTGAGGCAGAGCAGATGCCATTTTCAGGGTTCCCAAACTGCTTGTGTTATGTGGCTTATTCTGCCCAATGCTTCCTGGTACCACAGAATAAAATTCTGTTTGGAAGCACCTTGTTCCTTTGATCTTATGAGAATTGTCTTCAGCTACTTTGTCAGCTTGTTCTGTAATGATGAGAAAGCATGTTCCATCATGTAAAAAAAAGTACAAATGTGTGATTTCTCTGAAGCTAAAGACACCCCTTCCTTTTGACTTCAGTCTTTCACTACTTGGACTGATACCAGAAATTCAGAAACTTTTTGCTCAGTCTTTAAATCTTCACTGTTAAAGTCACTTGTTTAAAAAAAGGTGCCATTTCAGCAAGGCATTTATGCCAGTATATAACTATAAGCATATGTATTTAATTTGATCCTTTTTTATCAGAAAGGCCCTTCTGAAAGCCTAAATGTAAAGAAAAAATTATGCTAAGTTTCTGAAATAAGCTCTTTTGAATTGCAAATGTTGTTACCCTTTTGCAATCAACACTCCTGTTGAGCACCTTTAGGTGTCAAGATTTGGCCTTGAAACACAATCTTTTATTGGATGTTAACAAGCAGAACTATGAGACCACACTGTGCATGGGAGAATGAAACCTATGAGGGACACTTGTTATTGATGATGTGGGGACCTGATAGATGATTTAATTTGAGAGTGCAAATTCAATTCCTGACCCACATGTCACTACACAGAAGGTTTATGTAATTATCATTAGTCTGTTGTTATTTATCCATGTGTAGATCCTGCTGACTTTTTATTACTTGCTGCTAATGCTGTCATTAAAAATGCATGCCAATTAACATAATTTTAAAAGGAAACATAGAAAAATAAATCAAAGAAATAATTGAAATTTAAAGCAAGATTAGATTTTTTTTCTTCTCAGCACTTACAAAATAGTCTGGATAGACAATGTATGAGGAAAATAGTAGCCAAGCCTGGTAATTCTCTTACCTTTATAGGTAAAGGTTGAAAGATTTTCTTTTTGTGCCAAGCAAATCTTGTGCTGTCACCACTCTTCGGGCAGTCAGTTCTTCTTATTCAAAAACCCCAAACCCTAGCACAGATGGCAGATCTTGTTGCAGTGTTACAGTTTCAGGCCCTTCATGAATCATTTGAGTAGGTAAAACAGCATCTGTCAATTTTATTATATTGGATTTATTGAAACCAGGAAATTAGTAGCATGTAAGTATGTATTAGTCTCTACTTGGCACTTTATAGCAGTACTCAGTTACTCAAGATGGCAAATTCAGATGTGTTTACTAAAACCTTTAGATATATATTTTATATTTCCTGCTTCATTTGACTGAGAAGGCTTAATGATCACAATCGTATGAGCCTCATTTCTTATGAGGGTAAAAGCCTTGGCATTTCTTTTTAGATCAGCTTCTCAGAGCCTTATACAGAGCACAGGTTTTGCGTGAGTTTCAAGATGAGAATGGGAAGTGGGGAGTGATCTTGGTAGGGTGCTAGAAAATGCTTGTTCTACCCAGGAGAGATCCATTCCCTGGAACTGCTGACAGATCTCCTGCTCTGTCAGGAGGGGGAGTGGGGTCAGTCCCAAGGGGCTCCAAATGTCAGAAATGTTGAAATGAACCCATGGCTGGTGATTGGACTCCTCAGATGAGGCAGTAGGTTGTCTAAGTTTCTTGCCAAAGCACCATATCTATACACAGCTCTTTCAGTAATAATGTTCACTTGCACAATGTCACAGGACATTTGTTAATACTTTCTTCTGTTTTTGCCCTTGCTTTTGAACAGATGTGAAATCAGACCAAACAAGGTTGCAGGTTTTTTTGCCAAAACACACTCTATTCATCAACAAGAAAACAGATTAAATTTGAGCAAACACTTTGTTACTCTTATACTTACAAGCAAGCAGTTTCTACTAAATTCTAGATTATTCATTTCAACAGAGTAAACCAGTAAAGTCTTCTAATACTGAGGTGTGCACTTTGCAGAAGGTGCTACAGGTCCAGCTATCTGCACTCCACTAAAGCTTGATCTTTTACCTGGCCCATTAGATCTTGGCAATATCAGAAATAGCCTTTACCCCTGGTGAGGTACAAATCACATTAGAGCTTTGGTTACTGTTCCCTTTCTCTGGTAGCTAAACCTCATAATGTATTGCAAGTGAAGAGAGAAGTTGGACCTTACATTCATAAACTCTTCAGCCCTCGACCTTTTATTTCTTTTAACACTTCAACTCAGCAGTCCCACCTGAAGAACCTTCCAGCACTTCAATTTTCTTTCCTGGTTTCAACAGGGAAGGTGTCCCAGAACCAAAGCCAAAGCAATCTCTGCACTGGTGGGGAGCAAGCACCTGAAACAGGACCTCAACCATATGGAGCAGAAGTGAAATATGAGATTGATGGAGGTCCCTTGGGCCATAAGGAAAATAAAATGTTGCCACAATGAATGGGGGGTTTTTTTGTATGCATGCTACTGAATGACTTCATAGGGAGGATTTGTCATGAATTTCAGTGCAAAAAGACATGCAGCGTTGGAAACTGGTTTTTACAAATGTCACTGGAAAAGAAACATTCTGCTCATTTAAGTGGATTCACAAGTTTCTCCTCTAAGTGGAAGCTCCTGTACTTTTTTTTCTCTCCTGCTTTCTCCCTTTCTCTTTCCTCTCTTTTCTTCCTTTTTTTTTTTTTTTTTTTTTTTTTTTTTTTTATATTT